>CABHPP010130680.1:835-50026 GCA_902168425.1 Peromyscus attwateri | reverse complement strand
TATTTAAATATCTTAAAGTAAGGTGCCATATTAAATACCCTCTCTTAATTTGATGATGAGCCTTGAAAGCTGAAGAATCAAGAACTCCATTCAAAACTCCTGACACTTCTAATTAAAAGTCATGTCTCTACCCAGTGGTAATGCACACTCCAGTGTGAAGAACACTGAGTCACTCCACTGTTCACGTGCGCTTACCTTCTCCTCCGTTTGTTCCTATTAGGCTGAATGCTTATCGCTTCCCACTCCTCCCGCTCACGAGTTAGCTGCGTCTAATGCCATTTTCATTCTCCACGAACTTGCTGAAAGCTATTCTGATGGTTCCCCGTTTAAGCCAATTGCAAACAAAGAAGTTATTTGGCACTCACATCTCATTTTTATGTGAATACAACTTTTATTTGTCTTGAACAAATAGGTAGGAGTAGATGAATGGATTTCTGGAGTACATGTGGGTTTAGCTTTATAGAAAACTGTTATCTTCCTTCCTCAAGTGGCTGTACCATTCTATATTCCCGCTGGCAATGCTTCAAAGTTTCCATTGTTCAAAGTTCTTGCCTACATTTTACATTGTTCATATTTTTAAACTGCACATTCTAGTAAGTATGCAGATTGATATAGTCATTATTATAATTGTAATTTCCCTCATGACTATCTTTTCGTATTTTCCACACATGCATGTGTATCTTCCTTGATGACACGCCTGCTCAAATATTTTAGTGATATTTAAAATTATCATATTTTAATATGATTTTTCTTAGTAAACCACCTCAAGAGTTATTTACACATTTTGGATAGGAAGGTTTTGTCGGATAAGCTAGTTTCTTGCAAGCATTTTTGTCCTAGTCACTTTGTCTTTTCACTTCCCTCACAGTGTTTGCAAAGAGTTCATTTTGGCTTCTTTCAAACTGTGTTTTAGTTTGTTCTCTATATCTTGTTCTTTGTATTAGAAAATTCTAATTTCTAATGAACAAAATCATAACTTCCAGCACTGGAAGAAATACAAGAAAAGCAACTAAAGATAGCATGGTTCTATCTAAAATTTACTTGGAATATACAGCAACTGGGAATGCTTGGCCAAGAGCAGCAGGAAAATCTAACTTTGCTGGCTTGACTTAAAAATGGTAATTTTTTATTTTTATTTATTTTAATTTTTATTTGATATTTGAGGTACTTGGGTGTTTTGCCTACTTGTATATGCCTAGTGTGTGCCTGGTGCCAGTGGAGGATACAAGGGGACATCAGATCCCCTGGAACTGGAGTCACAGACCATTGTAGGGTGACAAGCAGGTGCTGAGTAGCAAATCTGGGTCCTCTGGAAGAGCCTGTGCTCTCAATCACTGAGGTATTTCTCCAGCCTCCTAAAAATACCATTTTTCATTACTGCAGCAAGCAGAGAAAGGAGCGGCCATGTATGCCACAGACTCAGGGCCCTCAATTAACCACATCTGATGATGACACATTTCCACGCCCCTTCTCTGGAAGTTGATGTCTGCAACTACAGCGGACATATGCACCCTAGGGAAGAAAATGGAGAAAGAACAGAGCTTCCTAGAGGCATCCCACTTTATCCTAATTTAATTCTCCCTGAACGCAACTGAGTCATGTAGCCAGGCAAAACTGTGATGGGAGATAAAATGCTGATTACGTTAGGTGAGCATAGAGATGTTTAAACAACCTCAAAATACAAAAGACAACAAAACTATTCTTCTATTATAGTAAAAGACAGAAAAAATCAAAGTCTAGATAAAAATGCAAAGAAAAACTTTCAACTTGCAGCCAACTAAGCATCTACCTATTAAAGTTATCATTATAAAGATCTTTGTTAGGCAGGAGCTAGTAACAATAGAAATACAAGCTATTGTAACCACTACAACTAGAGCATATGAATAATGGGTTATGCCAAAAAGTGATGTGTTTTATCTTTCTTTGACTGCCTGGAAAATACGGTTCACAAATGTAGACTGTTAAGGTCTCCTAGAAAAGGGACTTGGGGTAAGAAATTCATAGCCTAGGCTTGACCACGCTTTCCTACCTCTGTATATTGTTGAGAATTTTCAAGATTGGGAAGTGTACACTGAAAGCTTTTATTGTGGTGTTTAGCTTCTGTATAAGTGAAAGTCCAAATCTAAAAATTTCTTCTCATACTAGACTCTTAGCTGTTTGGTTTCACTCTATCTAAATGGCAACGCTATTGAGGGCTTCATTGATAAACTGAAGTCAAAGTGAAGGTTTTACTTCATGTGTACCAGCTAGCTTCTCATTGATAAAATTCTACACAGAAAAGTAAAATAGACCCTCTGCATACGGCAGACAGTTGTGTAGCTGGGTCTGTTTGAGGGGCCCCTGGCAGTGGGATCGGGATCTATCCCCGGTGCATGATCTGGCTTTCTGGATCCCATTATCTATGGTCGGACACTTTGCTCACCCTTGATGCAGTGGGGAGGGGCTTGGTCCTGCCTCAACCGAATGTACCAGGCTTAGCTGTCCTCCCATGGGAGAACTTACCCTGTTGGAGGAAGGGATGGAGGGGAGAGGTGGGGGGGGAGAGCGGGATGAGGGATGAGAGGGGGATCTGTGGTTGATATGTAAAATTAATAAAAATAAAAAATTAATAAAATTAAAAAATAAAAAAGACAACAAATTTTAAAGAACCAATCAGTAATGAAAATAATGTTCTTTCAGTTTTGGAAGTAGACTTTGTCCTTTAATAACTTAGTACAACTGGCTAACACAGAATAACTCAGAAAGAACTGTTAGCCAAACACATGATTCAATGTACTTTGTGAACCAACTTTCTTTGTATCTAGTTGACTTACCTTTCTAAATTTTCAGCAGCTTGGATGAAGTTATAAATATTCAAAATATTATGGAACCTGTGAGAGTATTTAAAGTTAGGAAATCGCTAATGTTGTAAAAGAAGGTAAAACTGCATTAACCTTCTAGCAATGATCTCACTTGCCTACAAATGAAACCTATCCTGCCTAGTGGAATTTGCCTACAAATGCAGTAGCACAAATTTATCAGACATCTGAGCTGAGGGATTCATTGGGTTATGGATAATTGTCAGTGTTTAGGATGGATGGTTACAAGTTGTTAATTGATAATGATCAGGAAAAAAGCTAAACAAAGGAAATTAGATTCAGAGCTCTTGTTTGTAAAAAGAAAAAAAGGAGGATATAGATATGATAAGATAAAAGGTAGATTATTGAATCTGCTCTGAAAAAAATAGAAATGATAGGATAAACAGGTAGATTATTGAATCTACTTTTAAAAAGCAACTGCTAGTTTTAAATACTTTGCATTGGATTGGATTTTTGTATATTGTATACAAATTTTGTATATTGATACAAATTTGAGATTATTTTTGTAAGAACATGCTGTACATACATTTCTAATCTTGTTCAGAGGATTGTACCTATACAGCTCATTTAACAATGTAATGCAAATTGCTACTCCTTAAAAGTTATTATTATCAACTAATTAGGATACAAAGAAATGAAAGTTAGTAGTTAGTTATTGCAGTCCAACTTGTATGTATTAGGTATGTTTTCAAGGTCAAACATATATTTTAGATGGACAGGTCATCTTCAAACACTTCAGAGATCTACAGAATATGGCATTTAAGATGTTTTAATAACACAGATTCTTTTTTTTTATGACAATGAAACATGTCTATTCCTGGCAGCACCAATATATTTCAGAGAATATGATAGGCATTGAATAAACTCCTTATGGAGTTTACTTTCTTTGTAGCATATGTTTACCACTGGGCAAGAAAGTACCCTTGCCTTGACTGCTGACAGTATGTTGTCCAAAATGGACAAGCAGGACACAAAAGAAAGGACTACCACACCTTGCCAAGACAAGGTAGGAAGGCCCTTCAGAAAATCCTGCTTTGCAGATGAGTCTGTCAGATATACTAGGCCTGTAGGCTGAAGATAGATGTCCCAACATTATAGAGAAACCTTGGGTGATTGTCCAGGCAGCCAGCTGTTTCTTTCATTTCTCACATTTTTGGAAGTTGCTTATCTGCACTTCCTGTTTACTTAGGTAATACTATTTCCTTCTTGGATGTCTGATGGAGTTGAAGACTAGATAGTTATATAGTTATATATATAGTTATATATATATATATATATAACTATATAATATATATATAAACTTATATATATATAAACTTATATATATATATATAGTTATAGTTTTCCTTGTTAACAAATTCAGAAAAGAAACTCACTAAAGAAGTGTAAAGTGTGTAATTTCAAAAAATATCAAAAGATAGTTTTGAGTTGGTAATATTAGTTAGAATAGAACATGAATTAGGTACATCATTTTGGACTCACCAAAATCAGATAAATAATGGAGTATTTTCTCTGAATTTGTCAAATGTTAATGGGCTGGACATTGTTAATGTAATTATTGGCTGTATATACTATATATACTTATTGTAGTTATTGTATATAATTTTTCTCTTCATTAGTTATAACCTTCTAATATTATTTTAGACAAAAAAAAGAGGGAATGTGGTGACATATTGTGTCACAGAGCCTGTGGAATATCAAAGTGCAGATGACTATCACGGGTTCATAACAAAGCTAAAATGCAAGTGTGGTGATATATTGTGTACCCTAATAAAATTTCCCTGAAGATCAGAGAACGGAACAAGCCACAAGACTAAACCTAGAGGCCAGGCAGTGGTGGCACACACCTTTAATCCTAGCACTAGGGATGCAGAGATCCATCCAGATCTCTGTGAGTTCAAAGCCACCCTGGACTACATGAGATTGACTCAGTCTAGGAGAGAAACAGAACACCATTAATCCCAGCACTAGGAAGTGATGCCTTGGTGGAGAAGGGTATATAAGGCATGAAGAGACAGGAACTAAAGGCTTTTTCGGCTGGAGCCTTTCGGGTGAGGACTCAGAGGATTTCAGTGAGAGGATTTGTGGAACTGGTAAGATGAGACATGGCAGTGGCTTGTTCCTTTGTTTCTCTGATCTTTCAGCATTTACCCCAATATCTGGTTCCAGGTTTTTGGTTTTTTTTTTTTTTTATTAATAAGACATTTTAAAATTCAAGCAACAGGTAATAAGCCCCACTTTCCTTTGCTGAATCATATACAACTATTTTCTCTTTTGCCTTTAAGAACCCTCTCCGGGTAGCTGACAAAATGACTGTCTTTCCCTGATAACTTTCTTCCAAATATACAAATATACTTCTAGTTGTCTTTGACATGAAAGATGTGCAAGGATACATCTTTTCTCTTGGGAAATGAGTGGAAGCTCCTTAGACAAAACAGCTAATGGAAAGAGAACGAACATCTCAAAACTTTGGCCTGACTGAATCACAAGACTGTGTGTTCCTTATTTCACTTCTGAGGACCAAGCATTCAGAATCTACTGTGCATTACAGAAATAAAAAAAGATAGGTGATAACATTGAATGGATTTCATTTAATGTGCTAGCATTATTAAAAAAAAAGATTAATACGATATCTCACTCACTTTTGTTCAGAGTGGTGAACTTTTTTTGGATACAGAGTTGCAACCATGTACATTTGCAGCTACCACTTGTTTAATGGCAGCAGACATTGTCAAATGTCTCCTCCTGGAGGGCGAATTTGTCCCCAGTTGAGAGCTACAGCTGTTCATAGACTGTTTATCCTGGGAGATTTTACCCTAGAGATCCCAGGGTCAAATAAGATGAGCAACATCAAAAAAGACAGCAACGATGAAAACAGTGTTATTAGCAAACTGTTGGTTATCTAACTACATGTGGCAAACTGTTATGCTCTTATCCAATCCTCACAAAAAGCTTGGAAGTTACCATTGTAAGGCACATTTTTCGATTGAGAACATTGAGCCCCAGGGAAATCAAGCACTTAACTGACCGACATCATACAATTGGAAAGCTGCACAGCCAGGTTTTGTTTCCCAGCCGTCTCCAGAGCCTGAGCAATAATCTAGACAGTTCTAATCCTTTGGAACCCAGTTTTTAATTTAAAATTCTTAGTTTGTCATATTTATTAAGTATTTACATTTTCCCACTGACAAAATGATGACCTTTCATCTTAATCAGTTGATGACAATCCTTTAATTACTTGCTAAGCAAAGACATCACATTCCCTGGGAAAGGTAATCAATGTGAGGCATAGGCAATTCAAAAGTCCCAGAAGTGAAAAGGGAGAAATGCAACTCTGCATGAGGGAGGGGATTTAGCAAAGGAAATAAATCTTGAATTGGGTCTTTAGACACCCCGTTAAAGTGGGGTAAATAAATGCCTGCCACGTGGAGAGGTATTTTAATGAAAGTTATAAGGGTGCTCAAAGATCTGGACAAGTGGAAGGGTTTGTTATGTTTGGAGAATTGCAGAACACAAGAGAGGCTAAAAAAATGAAGAAAAGGTTGGGTTCTGCATAGTGATCTCTGGCCTGGCTTTGTCACTTGAGGTCAGGAAACAAGCCAAAATCACACTAGACACATGGTCAAGTAAGTGGGTACCTGACCAGGCAGCTGGAGTGAAGGGTGTTTAATGGTGGTGAGACTACGTTCATGAGCAAGGGCCGTTCTGCAAGAGTTGAGGTGGACAGAAGGGTCAGGTGAGAGAGTTTAGTGACAAGAGAAGAAAGGCAGACAGTAGCGGGTGGGGCTTCTCTTAATGAGCTATAAGAACAAATAAGTAGAACACTTGTGTGGAAGAACGATGAAGACAGCAAAATAATGCACTTTCAGGGATAATGCGGTAATATTAAACATATTATTTCAGTAACCTGCAGAATATGGAGTAACATGCTTCTGGATCTTCTTACCCCTTCCAGATTTCCCACAGAAGCTGAACACCCAAATTAACCCGAATTAGTTAGGCAGGTTCCAAGCTATAAGATAGGTTTGACATTGCATTTCTCTCTAAGCTAGACCATTGCACCAGTTTACCTCTGAGAACATCAGCTGGTTAATCTGAGTCAATATTGGCGGAGACTCCACCAAATATATTTGATAAATGAGGAGCCAGCTAAATACGTTAAGAGACTAGCCTCACATCTTAGTAAATGATTGTTGAATGGTAATTAATCAAATTTTGGGTTCTTTTTAATAACCTTTGACTCAAGCATTTAACGTAAGAATAATTAAAGGGAATAAATACTCTTTTAGACCTTTAGTAGAAGTTTTTTTTTTTTTTTTTACTTCATTCTTTCAGAAAATAATTAATGGTTCATCCTTCTCTTAAAAATAAAATTCTGCAGTATAATGCCAAATGGACTTTTTATCTCTATGCATTATGTGATAGATTTTATAACTTCATTATTTAAATTCAAAATAAGCATACAGCATACAGTCCAACATTTTTAACCTTTTTTTTTTTTTTTGGCCAAGTATCTTGTTCAAGCTATACCATCAAGAGCCACTTACTACACTTCAGTTCTCAGAAGATGAAGCAGTTTTTTATTTATTTATTTTTTTATCACCGATGTAAAGATTTTATGATCTCCTCACTAGACTTGGAGAAAGAAAACAGTTTTTATTTACTATGTCCCAACAATTTCTTCTATCGTTGTGTCTGAAACACTAATTAGTTGTGTTATCTGCTGTTTAAGGAGTGCCATTAGGAGCCAGACCCCTACTTAGAAACCTACTTAGTAAACATTCCTTACCCATTTTCCAGATTGGCAGAAAGATGGAAAGTATTAGGAAACACGGCCTCATGGTTCCTCAATTGTGGTATAAGGTGCAAATTTAAATCCATCCACTGCCTCCTTTCAACAGCCTCCTGACTCCAGGCTTACCCCTTCCTCTCTGTTTCCCCTCAATTTTATCATGTATAAGGTATCAACACATCATGACAGCTGATACCATAATTCTACAAATCTCTTACCTTACTAGTTTCTCTAGAATACCAGTTTTACCTCTGTGCTTAAGGGAGTAACTGAGTATCCTGTTTGCTTACCACATTGTTTAGCTCTGAGCATTCAAATTTATAAATGTGTATCATTAATAACAACACACCTCCCAACATGTTGGAATTAAAGCAAAAGTAAAAATACTGTGATCTTAATTTAGAAAAGTATTTATAAAATTTTGCCAAATTCAAGAGGTAACTATCCATGTAACTAACTTCATAGCTTATTTTTATAGGTAGACATACATGTATACATACATAGAAAAATATTTAAAATATGGATTTTTATAAAGTCAAAAATAAAAGCGCTGTTGTAGTTTATACATATGGACAGACAGATTAATGACTTCTGAATAAATACAGTTGTTTTCCCTGGCCGAACACACACACACACACACACACACACACACACACACACACATGCACACACACATGCACACACACAGAGAAAGTAGGAGGTATATTTGTGATAAAGAGCACCCATCATCCTACAGTGAAAATTTGTTGTCCTATCTATAATGAAAGAATTGGTGTTCTTAATACATTCTTACATATTCTTTTTTTACATGACTATTTTAGGTGTATCAATACATGCATGAAACGATTACTGTTAATGGCTGCCCTGAATTCCGTGCGAGGGCCACGGCAAAGGTAAGACTTGAGCAACTTTAAAAGTATACTTGACCCCAGTGATGTAGTAATTGATTGTGCGCGTGTGTGTTTCAGGTATTCTCGTGTGTACACTGTAAGAGAATTTAGACCTCAGTGGCAGCCCAGAGTCTAGAACCAGTACTACTTACCAGGTAAAAAAATCCTAATGGAAAAATTGACCTTTTCTGCTGCTTCTGTAGCTTAAGGAAGGAGAATGATTTCATTAAACTCACTAAATGTCCATTTGGCACAAGCAAATCTGCTGCTTCACTGTATCAAGTTCTACATGGTTTCTGGTACATCCCGCGGATGCAAAAGAACCTGTGTCCGATGTAGAGCATGAAAGCTCATTTGCACAGGCCGAAAGCCCTGATATAAGGTAGACACGGAAGGCTTCACCTGACACTCCCTGATCCAGCACTCTTCTTTGTATTCAGCTGGGCAGTGGGTAATTTGCTGAACGTGGCATTGACCTAAAGGAAGGCCTGGCACCTTGATGGCAGGGGACCGCTTTTGTTCCTTAAAGGATCAAACCCAAAGATTACAGAGGTCCCAATGAAAAGGATACAGAAAGAGGATCATGACATTTTCTGGAAGGTGGATCACTGGGAAACAAAGGTGGTAATCTGAAGTTGCTCCGGTGGCTCTGCAGCTCCTTTTTTTTTTTTTTTTTTTTTTTTTTTTTACCAATACAGAAATCTTTTAACGGAATACAACTTTCTTCACGAAGAGCTTGTAACTTCCTAATAAAGCCAACAAGTGAGAACCACTGAGAATATTCAGAATTTTTCATCCGATCCCTTTGTTACGTCACCTGTTTTGATTTCTCCCCTGATATTTTTCAGTTTTCATTCTGTAACTAAATACTGTGGATTATTTTTAAGTTTCTCCTTTTTTTTTTTCCTCCCTCACCCCGACAAATAGAGGGTATGATTACCATTACATCATGCTTTGCTTGTTCTGAAGTGGAACACAAACAGAAAAATGATCCCTCCATGGTTTAATTAAGGGGAAAGTGAATTATGTCGTGTTTTACCATTCTCATTTCTTATTCAATGTAGAACAGCAGGATAGCAGCATAATGTTGCAATAGCACACAATATTTTTTCTGGTTGTTTCTGGGCTGTCTGAATTGCATCCATGTCAGCCATTAAAACCTCTGCATGACAGCAGGGTCTGCATGAGCAAATGCATGTAGCTAAAAACCAAGCCATTATTTCCATGTCATTCACTATCTTTCATCAAATGCAGGCCGTAGCATAATGCTAAATTGATGTGATAATGTGGTGTGTGGAAAAAGAATGTACAGTAGTTGGAAATCAATATTTTCACAGTGTTGAGAGTAAATCACTTTATGCTAGGCAGCTAATCAACTGTGGTTAAGGCAAGCTAATGGAAGTGGAATAGAAGGAGCAGGCAGAGAATCTTTTCTGATTGAAACAACTATTTTATTTCTATTGGGTGGGAACTAATGGTAAGTTGATTTCTGGAACGTAAAGAAACTAATATGTTAATTTTAAAATAGAACTATGACCATATTAAATAACATTTTGTACACCTAGGTATAAAGCACCAAGCTGTTTAGTTTGCCTGTGCCATTCATTATACTAGCTGAAATGTTAGTGTAGAATTAAAAGAGATATAATCAATGACCTATTAAGACATTGTTCTTAGTAATATGGAATATTGGTAGAACAATAATATATTTTGATCTAGTACTCAATTTTAATTTTAATTTTCTTTTAGACATTCTGAATTTAAAAACTAAAAACCTTTAT
The DNA here is from genome assembly GCA_902168425.1 of Peromyscus attwateri. Lineage (NCBI taxonomy): Eukaryota > Metazoa > Chordata > Mammalia > Rodentia > Cricetidae > Peromyscus > Peromyscus attwateri. Next base: position 39,705 of record CABHPP010130680.1, on the reverse strand, counting down.
ATTTACTAAACCAGTGGTTCAGCAACAGCAAGATGACATGTATTTTCATGACCACATACATACAAAAGAGCTCATCAGTTTACTGAATAGTATTTATGAACATGTGTGTGCAGGTAACAACATAGACTGTGTGCCATAGCAAAAGCATGGTACAGACTGCCCATGAAATGCTTGTGGTCAATATGCATTCAACACTTACATGGGTAGTATGTGTATTAAATGTATTTGGAGTCCTCAATCAGGATTTGCATGTAGCTGACAGAAGTCGGAAAGATTTTACACTGATTTTGTTTTTAGTTTTACTTTTCTTAGTAGATAAGCCTTACAAAGGTGGATATAACTAGCTGAGAGTTTACCAAAGAAAAGAGTCCTATACAGCATCTAAAAGAAGACATTCTGTGTTCTTCCTTCTACAGGAGAATGCTAGAGCGATGTCTAAGAAGTTGTTCCCTGAAGATCATATACTTAGCCTTATTTCCCTTGTTTTATTACCAAAAGGCCATCTTTTCTTTCAGGCAACAGTTGCAGCTTTTGCAGCCAGCGAAGGTCACTCCCACCCTCGGGTAGTCGAACTGCCAAAGACCGATGAAGGCCTGGGTTTTAACGTGATGGGAGGAAAGGAACAAAATTCCCCAATTTATATCTCCCGCATCATCCCTGGAGGGGTAGCTGAAAGACACGGAGGCCTCAAAAGAGGAGACCAGCTGCTGTCAGTGAATGGAGTGGTATGTTGATAAAATACACAGAGATTTTTCCCTCTAAGTACATTTGCCCTCCTACTCCCATTACTGAAGCCAGTCTTGAAATCCTAGTACAGACAATAATTTTATACCTGTATCCACTGAGTTTCCTGGGTTTGGATGGGTACAAACCTATAAAGGCAGTAATTTTTATATTTTTATGTCTCATTTCATCTTGCACATGTACGGTAAATATCAACAGATGGAAAATCATTCCAAGAAGTTATCACCAAGAATTTTCCCCTCAGAATACTACTGTTAAATTAGTCTTCAGAAGAATGTAATTTCAATGCATTTTCATCCTAAATTCCTATAAGCAGTTGGGTTTGAGGTTTTGTTTTGTTTTAGTTTGAGTGTTTATTTGTTCATTTGTTTTGATGGTAGGTGTTGTACCACCAAGCCACATGCTAGGCAAGTACTGCACCACCAAACCACAACCCCACCCCAAGAAATAGCCTCTTGTGAAACAAATAAGTATTTCTCCTTATCTTCCACTTGTATCAAACATAACCAATCTAAGATCACAAATTCCAGAAATATAAACAGGAATTTATCAAAATATACTCACCCCTTGACCTAAAAACATTTACTATAAGAACTTAAGATTTAATACATAAGCTAGATTTTAATTCTTTGTGGCTACATTGATTTACGCTCAAAACACAATAACACATCGTATTTGAAATGGGATATTCTATTGCTAACTATGGTAAAAAAAATTGTTTATATCTTTAATCTTGTTTGCATTTGTTTATATTTAGAAAAATAAAAACTTATTTCATACCCCAGAAATAGTTATTTTATATTAGCAAAAGCTGTTCACTGAACTCTGCTGTTCTCTAGTGAACATCAAAACTAGCGGTCCATGAATATTTTATATCATCATTCAACCCCCAAATTACCATTCCCTCTACTTTCTCTAGGCGATAGTGCTTTGAGATAAGTGTTTTATTGACCTTTCAAGAGCTATCACTTTTCAAAGCTTGTATCCAATGATAATTGTAGAGCCCAGCTTTCTGATAGAAGATCCCGAGCAGGGTCAAACATTATTATCCACAGTAAGCTATGCTTTGGGTTATTAATTTATCATTTCTCTGAGTATACTTTGCAGACCTAAAGAATGTATAGGTTTAAAAATAGGAAAAAGGACAGCAAAAAAAAAAATCACTCAAACCTGTGCATAGTCATCGTAGGTGTAGAAAGCAATCATAACCATATAATGACATCAATCATCAATTTAATAGGTAAATTGACTTTGAACTATCTATCAAGGGAGCAAACAGCCTGTGCTTAACCCACGCATTTGTAAGGAGCCCCCGCTCCAAGCCTTTCACAATCTGGTGTCTATTCCTGCCATGACCTTGTGATGAACCTGGGAAGCAGCAGGGAGTATTGCAACAATGAAATCAAACAGACCTAGTTTTACCATATTGTTACAGACTAATTGTGTCTGATCCCCAGCTTTGCTATCTAAAAGGCAAACAGGCAGACGAGTTGCTAATTATAAGAGCAATAGTGAAAATTAGTGAGGCCACATGTCTACCTGAAATCGTCCTGTGATCATTTGGTCATAGGCACCTTTGTGAAGGAATTGTGACCACTAAAGAAGGTTGAAATGAGTGAGATTTTTAAAGCTCCGGGAATATTGCTTTTATTAATGTGGTGAGAAGTAAACCTTAAGGAAAATTCTGCTGGACAAAAAGGCATATGCCAATTAGCAAATATTTATCAATAGTAAAGTTGCCATCGCCTCTCTTTGGGGAAGCTGGTGAGGTCATACTTCTCTGTCCATTCGGGTGTTCTAGCCATAAACTTGGAAGAAAGATCCACTTGAGTCAGATAGGAATACTTCAGGGTCAAATTTTTTAGCCTTATATTCAGCCTCGGAGAACCATAAATTCTATTAAGCATACAGTTTAACTTTTATCCTATGTTCACATTCTTACTAACCCCATGTACAAGATTCTTACACACTATTTATGTTTCCAACAACCCTAGAGTTTACATTTACTTAAAAGCTGCAATTTACTAGTAGTTTCCATTTAGTAACCATATCATGTTTGTGAACAAGGCACTAATTTCAACAAAGACAATTTCCAACAAAGTTTCTTAAAGAGAACAAAACGTTTGTTGACTGCAGTAAATCTAACAAATGCTCACCCTTGTCTTGGCTAGAGTGTTGCTTCAGACATAGTGCTGGATTACTACCCTCACAGTAGCCTGGTTATCAAGCTCCAAGAGTTGCAACTTAAAATATTGCACTTCCATACAACACATGGCAACAATTACCCATTTTAACATGTTTAAGAGTAAATCATATGTACACATATCTATGGACCAACAATTAGTGAAATCAAAAAGGGCCATGAACTGACAGAGAGCAAGGGGAGGTATAGAGAATATTTGGGAAAGAGGAAATGAAAGGAGGAAGTGATTAATCTCAAAAAAAGAAAAATATCTTTTAAGTAAATCAGAAAGAAAGCTATGTCCATTTTTTTCAGGTACTCATCTCAAGATATTTTTCTATAATGAGAAACTACATGGCTCACTGCCCTGCTCCTAGTCACAGAAATAGTAGCTAATGCAATTCCAGGAGCCTGGGCCTTTAGCTCTGGGTCCAAAGGTCCTTTCAGTAGAAATAATTTCACACAGGTCATGGTATTTAGTGAAAATAAAAAATTATACAGTAAAATGGGGTTGGAGGCCCTGCAATTGAAAGACAAAAAGCAAACCAAAGACAAGGTTAACGAATAATCAAGTGATTGCTATGTATGCTTTGAAACAAGGTACCATTTGCAAGGTTCTCAGAACATAGCATTCTAAGCTGTAAACCTTAGAGAGAAGTGATTTGAAAGGTTGAGGCAAATCTTACTTTAGTAAGCATTCTGACAACAATTCCTTACTGACATAATTAAATGTTAAATTATCCTATGGACCCAAGAATCTTAAATGATGTTTCTAATGGCACCATTTTTTTGTTATTTTTATATCTTGGTTACATTTAGGAAGGGCATGCCATGATATCTGCCAAAATTTATCATGTATTAACGCAGAGATGATAACATGAAATGCTAGATAATAAAGGAAGAGAGAAGGGAGATCAATAAATAGAAATAAAGAAAAGATACAGCAATTGAGCAATTGATTTTTTTTTCTTCTTATAAGTCAAAACAGAAGGAAACTCATAACAGCTCACCTCTCACTGAAGGATTTTTTTTTTTTTTTTTTTATCATTTCTGGCTAGAAAAAGAAATTTCCCATGGGGTTCTTATAAATGAGGCATTGAATCACCTAATATAACTTCATTGAAAATACAGAGTCCTTTTATGTGTGGCTACTTCGTGTGTCAAGTGTTAGCAAAAACTAATAGCTGAATTAAAATTTAACATTAATAGGAGGTCAAAATGTTGCAGTTAGAATCTATAGCTCTCTATTGGTCTCCTTTTCACCCTCTTATGTGCAAGTCCCAAGGACTATTTCTAAAGATTGCAGCCACTGTGGATCCAACAGGGACAGTAAATATAATTAGTGGTGGAGCTCAGATATGAGAAAATCTCAATAGATGGCACAATAGGCTTCACTTGAGAAGGCTCTTCATGAAGTCCTGATCTTATGCCAGAGACATACAGGCAGGACCAGGGAGACACTGCTAAATATCAAACCTTGAAAAATACACCCAGGGGGTAGTAACTGATTTTAAAAGCAATATAAAGTAAATTGTGTTGAGAAGTAAAAGAGAAAAACGAAACCATGTCAATGTGTTTGTAGGAATATTAATTCAAATATCTTTGACAGACACAAAGATCTTGGTGCAGCCCTTGAGTGTGGTGTGTGGTGGTCAGTCTATATATTACTGGATTCTGATCAAGTGAATTAAACCATAATTTAGCATGTTCCCCTGAAGTACACATTATTAAAGGACGTAAGTCATTTGGCCAGAGAAGAGAAAGCTTAGGAGAATGATGACATCTCCAGGTGACCTCCATCGTGCCAGGTCCCAAATGACAGAACCAAGACCAATGCATGAATGTTGCAGGGAAAGAGTCCAGCTTTCGTAATAAAGACCTTGTATACGTGTAAAGCTATCTAAACAGAAGGGGACTCACCCATAAAGAGTGCATGACCATTGTCTGACATTTTAATCAGGGATAAGAAGACCATCTGCATTCAGTCTTTCAAAATACAGGTAATGTATACATAGCTGCATTAGGCTCAAAGGTTCCTGCCATCTCTGTGACTCTGATTTTATAGCTTGGATGAAATTTTTGTTGATTCCACTGTATACACCAGTTCCCCAACACATACCACCTTGTATTCTAAAGCTGGAAGGTAGATACAACCTAATGTCTATGGATCCTATTCTTGAGATATTGTCCTTAAATGAGAGAATTAAAAGTTTGTGACACCACACTCCATTATGTTTAATATCCTATAGTTATTAAGCTTGCTTACATATTATTTTCCCATTGGTTGCTCAAATCAGTCTCACAAAATGGGACAGACATTCTGCACTACACACGTATACACACACACACACACACACACACACACACACACACACAGTAGTGACCACACACAGACCCGCAATAAACACATGAAATGAATTTCAGTCTTTACTGTGGTGTTAATTGATTACCAAGTATAAAAAAAATGATTGTTCAAAAATCAATCCCAGAAAAATCTGAATGAACTCTGCAGCCACATCAATGTCAATTTCCTGGGGGTCTTGTTATTTTATAGTTTTGTAAGATGTTACTATGGAGCAAAGCTGGATAAAAGGTACAAGAGAGGCCCCTGTACAATTCTTCATCCTTTTATAAAGCTATAATTAGTTCTTGATATTTTTTATTACAAGGAGAAGCTCCTGAACAGTCACCCCCAAATACAATAACCTACTCGTACTATTGGGACATGGGAAGGTAGGAAATATAACAAAGGACAGGAAGAAAAATAAAACAGAAGCAAGAGAACTTTAATCACATGCCCTGTTGAGAAGAGGCCTGGCTAGCTTTGGATACCCAGAGGTTGCCTCAGAGCCCCACTGGCAGGACAATTGCAATTACATCTGCTTCTCTGTAGTTAAACCTAAATCACGTTGTTAGTACAGCGCATGCACATCGCTAATTACTTTTTAAGCATAACTGATGAATGAATAAAGATGTGGGAAAGGAAGAGAATAAATAGTCTTCTTGGTACCTGGCCCTTTTTCCATTTTGTAAATGCCTATGCCAAGTTAAGGGTGAGATTCACAGCTGAAATTAACTGTCCGGAGAGCTGTCAGGTGGGTAGTAAAGATTAATCAAGAATTAGAGCTGCGATTGGGATTGTAGCTCTGTGGTAAAGAGCTTGCCTAGCATATATATACAAGGCCTGAAATTTGATACCCCGCACCAACAAAGCAAAACGAGAGTTAGATTTGAGACTGTGTGAAGCTTTAACATCCCAGTAGAGAAACTTGAACTCAAATCTTATTTCTCTGTTCGTGGCACGAAGATTACAAAATAACCAAAGGGGTTTTTTAATTCCTCTGAAATATATCACAAGATATTTCTGTGAGCTGAAGTTCTACAATGAAACACATTCACCATGGGCAGCAATAATTTTTCTCCATTGTCTCGGGTCTAGTCCAAGAACAGGCCCAGTACATAGTTGAATGATACTCCATAAATATTTTTGGATGCCAGGCACCGCTGTAAGGACTTTACATAATGAATGTATTATTTTCCTCATAATGATCTTTTGTGGCAAGCTCTGTTAATATCATTTCCATTTTATAAATGAGAAAAACAGAGAGATCCAGTACCTTAGGCAAGCTCCTAACAACTATTGAATGGCAGAGCTGGACTTCTGACTCAGGCTCCCTTTATAATTTAAAAGTAAATAAATATTACAGCCACAAATAACTTGTGCTTTCATGCACGATATAGAAAAGATCAAGACCTCTTAACCTTTATGGGCTTCTACTTTCAGTGAGGAGAAGGTGAAGTGCTTTTCTCAGCTACTCACTTTTGACCTTTCAAAAGTTGAGAACCACAATAAAGGCCGTAATATTTTGAAAAACAAGTGCACTTTAATTCAAAGTCTCGGAGTAGTGAGGAGTGGGGAACAAACCCTCAGCCTCGTTGTGTCTAAAGCTGTTTCATCCCTGCCTGGCCCATCAGTGCAGTTTCTACTGGGTACTTCAGTGTGGCTCCAACAACCAACGGCTAGGTGAGCGACCCTGGTTCACAACCACTGTGCAAATCTGTTTGGGTCTTAGAAGGATCTGCAATGGAGAGTGAAGGGCTTCGACCCTCAGTTTCCCCATGGGCTCAGCATGAGGATCTCCCACTTAACTCTAGGCTTCCAGGTCTGAGATAAAGCTATTATCACATCCTGCCTCTGCCTCTGAGCCATTTGCAGGTTTCTACCCGCTCTTGGCAGCCAAGCGTGGGAGATTGCTTGGGTTAGAATTAAAACAGGAGTGGCAAGCTGGAATCTCAGTTATGTATGGAACGTTTTCTGTTCTCGGGATGACGTCATGTGACACTTCACTCACAGTTGTGAATGAACCAAGAGATAAACGCTTTTGCTTTATCACAGTCACCTTCAGAACGACAGAGGCACTGTAGTTTGTGCTTGCAACCTTGAGCAGGCTTTATACTGCCCCCTTCAGTCCGAGCCACCTCATGACAGAGATCTTTAGTTTTGAAAAAAGAGAAGGAAATATTGCCCCATCTCAACAGAACAGGAAACTGCAAGTCACAGGCTAGAACTGCCGTATCTCCCCTGTGACTTCAGCCTACAAAACTAGTATCAGGAAACCCAGCTATTACCTCTTAAGAAACCACTTGGGACTGTACCGATAAAACTCACCAAAGTAGATAGTGACAGGACATACTTCCAGGTAGGCAGTGTCACAGGACCAGCCACCGGATGAAGGAAGCATTCCCACCCATGGATCACACCGACTAAATATCAACTTACTTTGATCATGATATATGAGTGACAATTCAGATTTGTGTCTGGTGTAACCGCCCCCCCCAATTCTTTACCATTTATTGTTTGTGGTTTTCCTCACTACTGTCATTTTAGCCACGCTTTTCATCCATTCGGTTATTTGTAGAACAATCATTGTGTGTCAGCTGCCAGACTAAGCCCTGGATCCAGATCAGCAAGGAACCCAAACATCCTATAGCCCTCATGGAGCTTTGTCTGACAGACAGTAAGAAGACACAGGGGACGAAAGCATGTATCTACATGCAAATGCATATGGAAGCATGATGAGCTACCTGGTACTTTCTCACCCTACGGAAAGTTCCCCCAAGGATTCACCCAGCTCTGCCTTGGTTAGAGTAGTCTGGTTTTTACTTCATGTGTGTATTACTTCCCAATAGGACCTGTAACAAATTGTCACGTACTTGGTGGTTTAAATGACAGGGACTGATCCTGCCACAGTTCTGAGTGCCAGAAGTCCCAAATTAGTTTTTGCTGGCCCCAAACCAACCAGCCAAGAGACCTGTGCTCCACTTAGATTCTCAAGGAAAGAGTCTGGTTGTTGCTTCTTCCAGTTTCTAGGGGGGGGGGGGAACGCCTTTATTATTCCATTTGTAGTTGCCCCGTTCTGGTCTTTTTCTTTGTGGTAACATTGCCTTCTTTTCCATACCAAATCTCCCTCTACTTGCACAGTACCAGAACACTCATAACTACAGTTGGATACACTGAGATAATATGGTACAATCTCAAGAGGACTTACCTCAAGATCTTCAGCATTTATGGGTTCTAATAGGCTATGGTGTCTTTAAGACTTAACTAACTCTTCTATTTCATGTAAACATCACAAACCCAGAATGCCCTCCCAAGCTAAGGGATGAGACTAGTTTTCTACCATCCAGGGGGATGTCGGTTTTCCGTTCTCAGACACCATGTACTGAGTCTTTTCTATTGCACCCTGGGTAAGTTCCTTCTTCCCTTCCCTCTTTGGCTGCTCTACTGCTTCTACTTCTATCCATTCAGTGATGCCCACAAGTCTCCTCTTCTTCCTCCCTATGGCTCCAATGCAATATGAAAAGATGAGACCATCATTTTACCTTGTCAAATGCTTTAAGTATCTGGGGTCTTGGGGTCTTTTGTTCCTTCCTAGGCCTAGGATGAAGGAAGAGGGATGACACACAAAGAACACAAGTTGATACTTTAGGGTGTAGCACTGCATTGTAATTAAACACTCTGACTGATGTTGCATAGGAAAGGGGAAAAAAAAAAACAATTTATTGCCAGACTATGGGAGAGTTTGAATGGAGTTACCAACGTAAGAAAGTCCATGGTCCCAAGGTTTTTTCCATGTAACTAAAAGAAAATCAGGAGGATATGGGCACAGTCTGTGAGATAAAATGAGGCAGAAGATTGAGAGTCAACCAATAGACTCTTACCAGCTGTTCACAAAAGCCTTACTTTTGTTTTAGGTATAATAAGAATCTCAACTCAGTACATCAACTCTTAAGTCTCTTGAGGTGCTTAGAGTTTCTGGTATTTCCTGAAGCTGTTCATGAAGAAATAAATTCCATTAGTTTTAATCTCTGCTCAATTTTTTCCTTAATAAAATTCCTTTTTATGCATCATTAAATCACTTGACTAGGATCTAGCATCTGATAACTGTGATATAACTTTATTTTTTATTGTTACTATTAATGGAAATTGGAAATTTTTATACTTAATTGATATTTTCAATCTCTTGGAAGGGACGTATTAATTTTCAGGTTCTTTAAGTTTCTTGGGAGCTTAAGAATGTCCCAGCCACAGTATATTCATTTATCTTGTGACTTTCTTTAATCATCCATAAAGCAAAAGTAGCAATGCCTTTCTGACAAGGGTAATCTGAAGGTTACATGAGAGACAGTGTATCAGTCTATTATTATGCTGGATACATTTGCAATACCCAGTGACTGTGCCTATCTTAAAATTTTGCCCACAGAAGGACTTAACCTCTCAGCTCCGTTTAAATCCTTCACTATGTATTTGTCTCAGTTGGGGTTTTCATTGCTGTGAAGAGACACCATGACCACAGCAACTCTTATGAAGGAAAACATTTCACTGGGGTATCTTACTTACAGTTTTAGAGGTTCAGTCTATTATCATCATGGCAGGGAGCATGGCAGTGTGCAAGCAGACGTGGTGCTGGAGCTGAGAGTGCTACATCTTGCAGATAACAGGAATTCTATTGTGACACTGGATGGTATGGCATTCAGCATAGGAAACCTCAAAGCCTGTCCCCACAGTGACACACTTCCTTCAACTAGGCCATACTCACTCCAACAAAGCCACACCTCCTAATAGTGCCACTCCCTATGAGATTATGAGGGCCAATTACATTCAAACTACTAAGCATTCTATCAGGAGACAGTAAAAAATACCTCATCAAAGGCAGTTGTATACTAGCTTTTGGCAGGATGATGATGGGAAAGTCACTGGATATTCCAGCACCCTTACACCTTCAGAACCAATGTAACAATATCTGTCCTACGTTGCTCTGCTGATGACAATCAAGATAAAAAAGAGGAATGATAAAGCATTGTAATAATACGCCTTAATTATTTTCCCCAAAGACAGCACCACTGCTATGTCTTTACATTTCTAAACAGCCTTTTCATCCAACTCCCAGATGAGTTTGTCTGTGTTTCCTCTCATGACAAACTCTTAATTTGTAAAGAGCAAACATTGTCTTCAAATTTTGCCTGGTCAAGTGTTTCAGCATCCATTCTTCAACTCCAAATTCTTTAAGCATTAATGAGCTTTAAGATTTAAGAAGTCATGAACTATCAGTGTGATAAGGTTGATGGAATGTCTTCCATTGAAGGGACAATATGGCATAACAATAGCATGGAAGTCTATAGCTAAAAAGTAGAATTGGAAGAATTTACAAAAGGCACTACAAAATCCTGTTTGGGAACCTGAATTTATTGTTTAAAGATAGGAAAAAAAATTGATTCACAATGGCTTTATTTATACTTCGACGATTCTGACAAGAATTTTCTGGAAGAAAACATGGAGTTAGTGAGAGCAACGAGGAAACTGTTCAGATTCTGGAGAGACATAGTGGAGGTCTTTCATAGGAGAATAATGACTAGTGTGAAAAGTTTAAAAAAAAAAAAAGATTTGAAAATTATTTTGGAGATAATGATACCAAGAGTAAGACCCACAGTTGACTGAGGGTGATAGGTGAAGAGCAGGAATTTGCCAAAGATGGGTTCCCCAAACCTGAATCTCGCCACTTTTTTTGTTGTTGTTGTTTCAAGAAAGAATGATAGTGAAGGGGGAAAGGCAAGAGACTGGCTGCCCAGCCACGTGTCGTATTTGCAGGCTAATCTACGGGAGATGGCATGGGGATAGAGTGGTAATTTAGCATTAGCTTTTGTAAGAGCAAAATGAAAAATTGATTGAGTTCCACCCAACTAACAGCAATTCAATGTCAAAATCTTTATCATTATTATATTTTTACAGTTTTGACTACGAAAGCCTTTCAGTAAATTACATGTGTCCTAATAAGGATTTCTTACCCTTCAAATAGTTTATATTTTCAACTGGATAATTATTTGTTGGAAATGCTCTTCTATACTTTGGAGAATGTTCTCCCTGACAACACGACACCCCAGCCCTCTAGACACGTCAATCAAAAAGTATCTTCAGGGGTAGAGGAGGTGGCTCAGTGTGTAAAGTAGATGCTGCACAATCAGGAGCATCCTGTGTTCAGATCCCCGTGTAAAAGCTTGGTGCAACCTTGGGAATCTATAAGCCTGACAGTGAGAAGATGGACACAGGAGTGATCTGCATCTCACCAGTGAGTCAGTCTAGTCAGTTCCATGTGTGGTGAGACACTCTATCTCCAAACATGTTATGGAAAGTGATGGAAGAGGACACGTAACATCTAGCTCTGGCCTTCTTAAGCACACACATACACATGCTCATGTACATGCACTACACGCCCATACCTTACTCCACACACACACACACACACACACACACACACACACACACCCATAAATAAAAAGTGTCTTCAGACGTGCCACTCCAAAAGGCAAAAATTATGTCTAGTTGAGAACCATGATCTTCAACTAAATCAGCAAACTAAGGGGAAAAAAAACTGACGCAAACCACATAGCAACTGAATTATTAAGCCCTAATTGTGCAGAACGTATATCATACGGTACATGAGAATGGGGTTTCTATGAGATGGTGGCAGATGGGAATCTACAAATGGGAACCATTCTGGAAGATACTTCACCCAAAGCTTGTCTCAGACAGGGTTCTATGGGTACAAACACCTCAATTGATGCTAATTACCCGGGCGACAAAGGCGAAGTCACCAGCAGCTCCCCATAATTAGCTTTGTCATTGGCTTCATCTCTAGAGGAAAACACTGTTGTGAGAATATCACTTTAAAGTCCTCAATAAGACTGCCGGCAAGATCCGTCAGCCGCATCCTGTACCTAACACTGGGAAAGGAACAGTTCAAAGAAATCACAGCTTGTCCCCAAAAGGAGCTTGTTGCACTTGAGAGCCCTAGAAGCTTGTAGTTACGTCTTTCATGAGTAGAACTGGCTGCAGTACTCAACACTGGCTTTCCCTTCAGCTTTTTGTGATTTGAAGAAATATCGTGCCAACACATCACAAAAAAGAAATACACCACAAGTTTGCCACTTTGCCCTTCTGCTCAGGTCTAGAAAATTCAATAAAGTCTATAACTAAACTCCACAGGGAACCTCTCGGCTCTCCAGTTTTATAATGAGTCTGAAAGGAGACTGGCATTCAGGCTATAGGGCAGGCTGCTGTTTTTCCTGAAGTTCGTCTTGTTTTTGTGTCCAGGCTCTTTTTAGTTTTTCAAAGTCCAAACCAAATGATGGCTGTTCTACTAGTCACTCTTAAGCAATGCGAAGGTGCTTTCCAATAGTGCTGCCCATGCTTTGGCAATTTAGATGCAGCTAGTCACCCAAGACTGGTGACATTTATTAGGTGACGTTGATGGGGGTGATGATACGTTGCTGTATGATGCTGACTGTCAATCATACATTGTAAATGGAGGCAGAGCCTTTCTGTGTTAAATAAACACACAGACATTTAATTAATATATTATTATATTAATAACTTATAAATGTTTGAACAATGACTCAGGCTTATTATTAGCTAGCTCTTACATTTAAATTAACCCATATTTCTTATTTATGCTTTGTCACATAGTTTCGTGGCTTGTTACCTTATTTTTCACATGTCTTGCTTTTTCAGTGACTGGCTGGTGTCTGCTCGAACCACCCTTTTTCTCCCTGTGTCTCCATTTGTCTTTCCTGCCCAGCCTTATTCTGCCTGGCTATAGGCCAAAACAACTGTATTGTCAACCAATGAGAGAAACACAGATTCACAGCATACAGAAGGACATTCCACAGCATTACATCATCTTATGACATCAATATTTAAAATATATTTCTTTTCAGTTGTGTTGGATATAGTTTTGCACATATTTAGTATACTCCACAAAGAAGTCAAATCAATTTCATTCTTATTGGTTTCTAATTTTTTTAGCGTGTGTGTTGTATGTGTGTGTCATGTGTGGTATGTGTTCATATATGTATGTGTGTATGTGTGCATGTGATTGCACACGTGAAGGCCAAAGAAGTACATGGGTATCTTCCTGTATCACTTTTTTTCCCTAGTCTCTGAAAGAGTCATCAAACCCAGAGCTCAATGTTTTAGGGATAGGCCTTGTGGCCAACAAGCCCCAGTAATTCTATGGTGTATGTCCCTGCCTCTAACACTGATTTCAGGTACTCACAATCATGCCCAGCTTTTACCATGGGTTATAGAGATCTGAGCTAAGGTCCTCCTGATGTGGGCAAGTACTCTTACCCACTGAGCCATCCATCCAACTCCCTAATTCTTATATATATGTGTGTGTGTGTGTGTGTGTGTGTACACACACACACACACACACACACAAAATTAAACAAGAATTTGGGGGATGATAGGAATTCCAGAGGAAGAAACATCTTGCAGCAGGGCAGAACAGCTTTGGTGAAGAGAAACCATTACAAAAGCAGATCCCAAAAGTGTGAAGTAAGCCACATGAGCGTGCCAGGAAGACTATCCCATCCCCAGGCAAAGTGCAGCAAGATGTCTGTGGTGGAGGGACACCTGTGTGCTGCAGAGGCAAGAATGGAGCCAGCAAACCTGACATGAAGACAGATCAAAGACAGTAGTTTCACCAACAGTAACTCACCCCTAACTCACTAGCTAACTAGTTAGCTAACTAGTTAATTAGTGTAGACAAGGTCTCTAACCAAGGATGACTGTGAACTTCTAACCCACCTGCTTCCACCTCTCAAATACTGGAATGACAGATACACACCATCATTCTCAGTTTTACAGAATGCTGGGGATTGAGCTAAGAGCTTCATGCATGCCAGACAAACACTCTACCAGTAAGCCTAATTCCACTGATATTTGTTTTAAATAACTTTTTATTCCTTATTCATTATTTTAAGTAAAATAAGGTAATAGAACATGCCAGCAATAACCAATGACTTTCAGCAAAAAATTCTCAATAGAACTTCTTTTTGAGATTTTCATACATTAGTGCAATGGATTTTTATCATATTCACCCCTTCCTCCCAACCCCAATTCCTCCTATGTCCATACATACTCCCTCAAATTCATGGCCTCTTCTTCAATTATTATTGAGATAGATAGAAGATAGATAGATAGATAGATAGATAGATTATATAATCTGCTTAATCCCGTTAGTGTTGCCTATATGTACATATTTAATTTAAAAACTAGCTTAAAGGATACATATTTTACTCCATACAGATGCCACTACATTAAATTGTTACTGATAACAACCCTAACAATAGGTTTAGAAACAAAGTAAGCAGCCCCAAGTGTAGTAACCACATTGACCAAAAGGTAAGAGAAAGAAAGGGCTTCACTTTCTTAGAGATCAACCAGGCCAGGCACTTGGGAAGCACTCTAGATACACCAGGCTATTTAATTAACCCAGTCACCATAAGACACAAACTTACTCCATGTATCTCATGGAGTTTGATGACTCATTTGTTAATAGCTCTTGAATCTTAGTGTCTTTGTTGCTAGGAGATGATAATAGTAGCTACTTAGTTTCTATACTTTTAGTATTTACATGGCATAATGCAATTTATGAATATACTCAAAGTACTAAGCAAAATTGTGGGGGTTTTTTGCTGTTATTTTCTAATGAAGGTTGAAGTCATGGTTTTAAGAACAAATAAGAATCTTTAAAAAATAATCACACATTTCAGTTTCAAAATCATTGATAAACATTAACTAAACCATAAAGTTTAGATATTATTTGCCCAAATGTTATTGGGAAACCCTGGCCTTGTTTTAGTCACTAAATGAAATAAAAAAATTAAAGTCATTTCTCTCTGATTTCACCTAAAGATACCGGGAAGAAATGGGTAGCAAAATAGGTAACTTCGCAACACAGATTAGTTTATGACCAATAAGATCACAGGAGTATCCGTAACCAAAGCATGGGAAGTGAGGTTGAGCTAGGCAGACAGTTCTCCACAGAGTAGTAAATGATGAACCACCCTGGTCAAAACATGGAGACTCCAGCATTAGAGAAAATCCTGAGTTCTTTTGTTTAGAGTCTCAAGAATTCACAATTGAGTGTACAAAATGCAAGTACGGGCACACCTAGAAAGGTGCGCTACCCTGAGCTGTAGATTTTGGACTCAGCGACACTAGAGCAATTTTAAGCAAGAATAACACATAATCCAATCTGAATCTTTGAGTCATTCCTGAGATTACAGGGTTTAAAGAGTAGCCTCGAAGGAGACCGAATTGGAGGCAAGACAACAAAGCTTAGAAATAATTTAATGCTAAGAGAAGAAACATATCTCAGCATGAATCTGTCATAGAGGAAATAAGAGTATTTCTTTGCTACAACAGAATGCTATTTGGAGGTGGGGGAGAAGAAAGGATCAATATTAGTTGTTCTGTAGAAATACAAAGCTGACTCATTTCACTTTCAGAAAAATCCCTGCATGGATTGATTTGTAACTCCCTCTGCAGTCTCACATCTGTCAAGGTTGAAAGCACTCCAGTTTTTCATCTCAGGAGCCATTAAACGAAAAGCAAAAATTAAACATTAAGTGTTTTGCAATCTCTCCTCACCATTTCTCAGTCAAACATTATTCCCTAAAAATATGGATTTATAGCCAATAGACACGAGTATGAATTATTTCCCAGGCACGTTATTGACACACGGGCAGCCAAAAAATAAACCACGAAGAGGACGTAGGGAGGAAAGAAAGTGATACCAGAGGAAGCAGACCTGGTTGAAACTGTTGAAACAGCATCACAGAGTCAGGGTATTCAAACACCCCACAGACCACACACTTATGAACCCGTGATCACTGATGGAATTCAGTTAAAATCCCTGCCTTTCACTTAGATTGCCTAGGCAATTACAGTTGTAAGGGTTTTTTTTTTTTTTTTTTTTTTTTTTTTTTTACTTCAAATTAGTTCAAAGCACTATTTAAGTAGCAATGTCATTTGCTATACCTCCTTTGGTTTATTCTAGGGTGTTACAGATCTACCAGATAATTTTCCTCAACATACACAAACAGACATGCACACACACACACACACACACACACACACACACACACACACACACGTACACACACAGACTAAAATTAGAGAAAAATAAAGTTCTTTATTCTCTTATTTCATTCCAGTTTATTCCCTCCTCCCTTAAGAAAATACTTTCATGATGGATATTTATCCAAACTTCTTTTTGCATTGAAGTGTACACACACACACACACACACACACACACACACACACACAGAAGCACACATGCTTACATTTTTCCTTTTTTAGTTGTTCTCACTCTCTCTCTCTCTCTCTCTCTCTCTCTCTCTTTCTCTCTCTCTCTTCTAGTATAAAAAGTAGACAGTGTGAGCACTGACTACTAAAAGGTCAGGCTCTAGCCATAAACTTGTGATTCATTAAAGTTGTCTGAGACCCTAGAAATTTTCCCAACCTTTCCATAATCTCAGTTTCTTTATAAAACAGTGCTATTAAGATTTTTTTGACATATCTAAAGCATCAGAAAAGTGCCTGATCATAAATATCCAATGAATGACGAATGATATTATTACTAAGGTTTTTTTAATGGATAGTTTTGTGTATATTCATTATTCTTTAATTGGCTTTCTTGATTGGAAATGTGTCTTGGAGAGCTAGTTTTATCAGTATGCACACTTTTTTTTTAACCTAATGAATAATATTCTGGGACACATGGGTTCCATACTTGATGCAACCATCCTCAGTTGTTGGGTATTTATTTATTGCTCAATTGCTTGTTTGTTTGCATTGAAAAAAAAAAAAAACAACAGTGCTTTAAGTTGAGCAGGAAAGTTAAATTGTGGAGACTGAGTGCTACTTGGAAGGGGATTTGAACAATGGATGGGGATTTATTGAAACAAGGAAATGCATAAAGAATATCATAGACTTAATGAATAAAACTGAAAGATTATGCAAGCTTACAAATCTATGAAAAATCAACATGATGTTATATCTGTGAGGAAGATGAATATTAGGAAGTAGAATTTATGGCATGTGTTATATGCTTAAGATATTTTAATGTTCATTTCTAGAAATGAGCACTACTCTTAGTATACCATGTATATTGTTATATTCTTTAAGCTTACGCTTCAAAGCCAGCATACTCTACATTAGGCAGGCAAATGGTAGGTGAGTACTGTATGCTACTTGATTTGAGGGGGCAAGGAGTGATATAGATAAATCCCTGTAATCAGGGACAGTACCTGCCAGGGCCATGTTGTTATTACTTACCAATGGATTTTAAACAAAAGCATGCGAAGTCAAGATGTCTCAGTTCTGAACCTGGAGGACATAAAAAATAAAGAGCAGACTATTCCTCCCTCCCTCCACATTCCTTGGTTACCTATAGTTCTTTGTATAGGGTTGTAGTCTCCTAGGTCTCCCAACTCTCATCCATTAGCATATCTACTGTTGTCCTTGTTCAGCTCAACGTTAGGCAGCTCAAGTCACCTTGGTAAAACTTTATGAGTGTGGCTTCTGACAGTCCTAGGAGACACAATCTTACAGCAAATCCCTTAATCCTCTGCCTCTTATAATCTTTCTGCCCGCCCCCCACTCCCTTCTGAAATGATCCCTGAGCCTTAGGTGTGGGATTTGTGTTGTAGATGTATCCCAAAGAGCACACCAACTAGTTATCCATGCATACAAGTATCATTATATAGACTTAGCAGATTCTATTTATATGTATGTAACAATTAACAAAAAAAGGGGGGCATGAATTTGAAAGAGGGCAAGGAGGGGTGTGTGGGAGGGTACAGAGGGTGAAAATGGAAGGGGAAATGGTGTAATTATATTATCTCCCCCAAAAATGAAAGAAATAATTAAAACAGGAGGGGGAGCAGAAAGACTGATGTGTACTGGTAAATGGATATCAGCCAAGACTGGTAGATATTTGGATATGGGTTGAGGAAGGATTTAAAGATGCCTCCAGTATATAGTCCTGGCTACTTACATGATCAGTTAAAGTAGGAGGTATGAAGGAGAGTTGAAAGAATTTTTGAAAGTTTGAGCAAGTTAGAACATTTAAAATAACTGAAAATTCTTAGTATAAATCAATGGCGACAAATGCAAAGAATCATTTGTGGCTATGCATTTAATTGGAAAAGACATTTGCATCTAGAGCCAAGAGATATTGGACAGTAAAGCTGATATATTCTCTAAATTTTTACTTCTGAAGAAGGCAGCTGCAATGTTGACTCTCTGCAATTAAATTAAATGTTATTACATTCTACTATTTGTGCTACACAGCAGCAGAAATGTCCATCCATTATACATTTCACCAGAAATATATTTGACAACCCCAGGCTCAGAGAGCTGGTGCCTAAACACACTGTATTTCTCCCTTATGTCCCATGCCAATTGTCTGGGTATCCAGGATTCCAAAACAATTAGATATTAAAATGGATCTTTTGAAGAGAATGGTTGAAATATTGCAGCCATCCATTGTTCTTACAATACCCTTTAGAAAACTATTAACTCAGTGAGATTGCTAGAGTACAATTCTATTAGACAAAAATAATAAATTCTAATTGAATGAATACTAGATGTCATTGCCACATAATAGATGCTGTGGTCTGGGAGAGAACACAAAGTGGCCTATGTTCTGTTTAGGATAGCAGGATTTCTTTTTTTTTTTTTTAAGAAAAAAAAAGTCCTAAAGGTTCCATCTCGTTTCTAAGTTGTAGAATCTCTCACAGGACCTTACACAGCTGTACCAATTATATTGGCAAACCACTGGCCATAAAAACCAGCAGGGAAGATTGGAAGCAGGGGCTTTTAATTTGGCCCTGGGGCAGTCAGCCAGCGTCTGGAATACAGAACTGCTTCATAGCATTCCAAAGCTCTCACCTGTCTGGCTCATCCTTGGGATGATACAAAAAAAAAAGGAGATAATGTCCCTTAATACTATATCTGCCTTTGTTGTCTTGGCAGAGAGGGTAAAAATGACTTGGGTGTGCTCAAAGCTACTCTTTCCAACTCTTCTCTGTTGTTTGTGCATCTTGTCTGTGCCCAATGACTCTTCTTTCCTAAATAATTGCTTCCCCTCTTCTCCTCTGAAAATTCCAGCTCCATGAGGGATATTCATTATTTTTTCCATTATTGAACAATGAATACATTGTTCCAACCCTGCCACATCTCCCCAAGTCTAAATTAGTGATCAATTATTTTAGCCTCCCTGGAATTAAAGCCTTCCCTGTATCCTTGAGTGCTAAAACCAGGACAACAGGAACCTGGAACTGGGACAGAAGAAAGGACACTTTCTAAAGACGGCAGTTAATCAGGTCTATCTTCATAATACAACACCGACCATCTTGATGCCAATTTCTAGCCTTTCTGACTGTCACACAGGCTCTGCTAGGTGCCTGTGATCTCGCTGAGGAATGACACTAAATTTTTGACTCTAAATGTATTTGGGCTTTTTATCTAGAGCTGTAGCAGTGTTTGGTGCAGGAAGAAAGGTTTGGGGTGAATATGGAGAGAGGTCCACTACTGCCACAACCCCTCTCCAGTGTTCATCCAGACCTGGAAGCCAAAGTGGAGAATCAGGAATCAGGACACTTCAGTCTCTATGGGGGATTTCCAGAGTTTTGTTTGTTGTTTTTTGTTTTTGTTTTTATTTTTATTTTTACTTGAGCAGAGAGAGAAAAAGAGAAAGAGAAAACATAAAGTTGGGTGGGTAGGGTGATGGGGAAGACCTGGGAGGAGTTGGGGAAGGGGAAAAAACATAAAAGTACGTGGTATGGAAAAAAGTTAAAAACACAGGAAAGGAAGAAGACCTCTGTGGATTTGGTGTCTGAGTGGCATGCACCTGGAGCACATAAGTGTGTAGCTGGAAATTTCTCCAGTCCTGCCCAGCCCCGCAGTTGGGATCCACAGTCCCACAGCCATTTATAAAATAATTACATAGAGGCTTATATTAACTACCAACAGGATGGCCTGTGACTCAAGCTTCTGGCTAGCTAGCTCTTATAACTTAACCCATTTCTATTAATCCATATGTTGTCAAGTGGCCATGACACTGGTCTGTTGGTGTCTTGCTGCTCCTTGGTCGTCAGTGGGTGGTGTCTCTCCCAACTCCGCCCTTCTTCTCTCTGTATCTCTACTTGGATTTCCTGCCTGGCAGTAAGCTTTCTTGCCACAGGCCAAAACAGCTTTATTTACTAATCAATGGGAACAGTATATATTCACAGTGTACAGAAAGACATCCCACAGCATAGGTGGGCACAAAAACTCCTCATGCAACCCCATTGCAAATAGGTCCCTGGAATCTCAAGTTCCACCATGTAACCTGCAAGGCCAGTAATAAAAATAAATAAATAAATAAATAAATAAATAAATAAATAAATAAATAACTCTACAACAGCACAGGATTAATCTCAGAGCAGAAAACACTTATAGTAGGGGGGCATTCTCCAAGTCAAGACACCTGGTAAATCTAGAAAAATAGGGGAAGGTGACTGACAAGTTTCCTATTTTGGAATGAGGTTGGCCAGCCATCGCTGGGAATAATCAGGTAGTGATAAGTAAAAGTATATCAGGTGATTGATAAGCATCTTCCAGGGTCAACCATTGCTGGGGGTTGGTTGAACAGAGAGGGCAAGAATCTACAGAAAGGATAGATCTATTTCTGGAAATCAAATTACTGTAGTTTCAGGAATTGTCACAGAGCAACCAAAATGAAAGAGTGTTACAAAGTGGCATGATACTATCAAAACTACCACTCAATATTAGCATATCAATTCTCTCTCTCTCTCTCTCTCTCTCTCTCTCTCTCTCTCTCTCTCTCTCTCTCTCTCTCTGTGTGTGTGTGTGTGTGTGTGTGTGTGTGTGTGTGTGTGTGTGTGTACAGATACCTGTATGAGGTAGAGTTCAGTCTTCAGCCCAACTACTATTGGGAATTTCCCCCTACTCCATGAATGATAGTAATAGAATTACTATGATATGTTACTATAGGGAGGGAGTAGAGGTACTAGGAAGCATCACCACTGGGATGCAGTAGAGTTAGTATGAAGCATCACTACTGAGGTCCAGTTACTATGAGGTATTACTACTGAGATGCCATAGGGTTACTATGAAGCATCACTACTGAGATACTGCTAAGATGAAGAAGCTGAATACATTTCCAATTTTAGTCCCCAGATCTGAAAGACTGGCTGAGATCAACTAAACGTTAGATTTCTGAATCTCTTATTTCTGGCAGAATTTTTTTTTTGAAGCACTTACTCAATTTAGATTTTCTGCCCCCTAGGCCTAGTGCTAATAATATATTGCATTCTCCACTTTCATGGTTCAAAACTTTTTATATTTGTAACTCCTCTCATAGGATAAAAATATGTACAGTTAGGTGCACTTTCCTTCCCATTAACCTCCATGCTCTTTTCTAGTGTTCAGTTATTTGATTTTTTTTCCTCTCAAGGTCTCTCACATTGTGCATGCTCCTATCAAGTGAATCTCCTACACAGTAGTCTTGTCCTTAGCTAAGCATGACACCACAGAGAAACTGAAAGAAACAGGTTTTTTTTTTCAATAATTAATTATCACTTGTAATTAGCACACCACTGTATGTATGGAAATGTTGCAGCTAATTTACATGAGGGTAAGTAAGGCTGTGGATTCATTTTAGTGGTTTCAAGCACATTTCTAACAAGTCCCACACTCTATTAATTTACGCAGTAAACCTTTGCTTCCCAGAAAATATAAAGCAAACTTTTACCAATTCAAAAATACAATTACATTTTTTTCCTGATCTTCTTTTTTTTTTTTAAAGTATTTGAAGTTATACAGGAAGACCAATAAATAAATAACAATAAAACAAGGATTTAATATTTGTTGGAACCTTGCAAAACCAGACATTCTTCCAAATGTTTGTGATGATTTTGCATAGTTCTATACTCAGTTTGCAAATAAGAAAATTGAGGCCCAGAGATATGAAGTAGATCCTCTAGGTTCACAGACCTGGTAAGTGAAAAAGCTCAAATTCAGTCCCAAGGAGTACTGGTTCCTTAGTTTAGTAGAATATAGACAGGAGACAGACAAAACATACAGACAGAGAGACAGACACATAGATACATAGATAGATATATAGATACATAGATGCATAGATAGGTAGATAGATATATCAATAATTGGATACATGGATAATAGATTGCTAAATAAGTAGATAGTAGATTAAGGAAAGAGGTATATGGTGGATGAATGGATAGATTATTATTATTATTGGGTCCATAATCCAAGCTGGCACTGAGATTGCTAAACAAGGCTCATCTCTCCTTGGAGAATCGAGTAGCAGAGTGTGATTGTGAACTGACAAATTATAGTACACAGAGATGGATATTAGCATGTCGGCAGGAACAAAAGTACTCTGAGAGAACATTAGCATATTGTTTCCAAGGGATAAATGTGACACTTTTCATACACTTGCCACTTTTCTTAAGCAGAAGATAATACATTTAGAACAGGGAAATTAGCATATTTGAGAAAAGGGGAGGATCAAAGAACCATAGAGTTCTTTTCTGAACACAGCCTTTAAATGTTCAAAGATATTCCTGTCCTAATTAAATCCCAACTCAGCAGAGCTCTACACCAAGCTCAAGATGATTAGATTTCTCACATCTGGCCACACTAAAATAACAACATTAAAAAACCCTTCAGAGGGCATAAGCTTAGAACATGGCATCCAAATACAAGCTGTCCATTGGTGATTGGCTAGCCAGATCCAAGAGTTGCACATGGTCATGAATACTTAGGTCAAAGTGCGATGGCTCTTGACAGAACACATAACGAATCTCCAAGTCATCTCTCTTCACAAGGTTCCTCCGCCATGGTTTAGAAACCACTGGTCTAAAAATTTCCTAAAAAAAGAAAAAAAAAAAAAGAAAGAAACACTTCCATATTTACTTTTTATTATTTTGTTTTAGAATGTCAGTTCACAGGGAAGCGCTTAGATTCTCAGAAGAGCTAAACGTCAGCTTGTGACAGTGTGCTTCTCCGACTATCAGAACTAGGACAAATTTCTTAGCTTTTCCAAGACCTGTCTCATATACTTAATGTAAGACATGCATCCAATACACATTAAAAAAAAAGAAAAGAAAAGAAAACGAGCCTTTCACTAAGTAGGTGTATTAGAATATACATATATATGCATGCATATACTCATATGCATAAATGCAAATTCAAATTTAACAAGATTAAAGCAACATAGATACATAAAAACCATCATAAGACTAAAGTGATCCATTCTCATTGCAACAATACAATTTTATACTCTCAAGAATTTACTCTTCCATCATTATGTAGAAATTGTTCAAAGGTTTGGGTTACGATGATGCTTGTAAATATCTTACCCTATGTTTGCCTTTGCTCTAAGGATTAAACAGTCATGTCTGGTAAATGCAGGTAAACCTTCTGTTACTCTGACATATTCAAGGGCTTTCCTGATACCCTTAAGTGTGCAGCTTAACCTTTGAAAGACAGCAGGCCGGATGCTACTTAGAATATTCAACATTTTATAAACTTCAATATATCTCTGTAAAAAGAATAAAAAGTAAAATATGATCACAATCATCTTTGAGGGAAAAGAATTTGTTTCTGTGAGACATAGGGCCTTTTCAAACCTGAGAACCATAACTCAAAACAGAGACCCCTGCAGGTAATTCCCACTGTTGTCTTACCAGTCAGCTCACACAGTTAGCTAGGAGTTGACCGATCCTTCATCTGCCATTAGTTCCCATCCTTTCAGCTCAGAGAAAAATAGACCAGCCATGTGCTTCATTTCTAGAGTAGTTAGAATAGTAGGATGAGGTTGTTTTAAAATCACTCATTAGTAATACATCCTGGAACAAATAGCTTTATGCAGTGAGCTGGGTCCCAGCTGATTTGGTCCCTATTTCCTTATTATGAAAAAACAAGGAGATAGATGAGAATAAGGACCCTTTCAGAGATAACGTGTTGAGCTACTTAATATACTAAGGTATTATAATCTCATACCTTTTGTATCTTTTCCTTCTTGATAATATCATCTAGCCCCCAATCCAAATGACAGATGTCACTTGGAAACCTGAGCATGCCAGGAACAACCCATGATTACCCAATAGTGTTTCTCGAAGGTATTCAACAACAAACTCCATCAAGTTAAGACCCAAATGTTCTTCATAAGAAAAGCCTGGCTGGACAGAGGAAAGAGGAGGAGGAAGTGATATAATTATATTTTAGTTTCAAAGAAGAAAAGCCAGAGAAAAGCATTGGGCATGGGCACTTTACAGTTGATAGTGCATATTTATCATGTATAGTACTCTTTCCCAGGGCGGGGTGTCCTCTCTGCTGTCTAGGCAAGGTCAAAATGTAACTGTGTCGAAAAGGGAGGCACATACAGTGAGCAAGTTCATGTAGGTAACACAATCCAAATTCTTTTTAAGAGGATTCTCAATCATCTAGGAAATGGACCATACTAGAAATAGTATTTTGGTATTTCTCTGTGTGAAATTGCTAAGGTATTCAAAGATCAGAATGTACCCGAGTTTAATGGTTGGTTCATTTAGCAGGCACAACTTTGCTAAAGTTTCCAAAAATCAACAAACTTTAAAGTGTCCTAGCACTTTCTACTGCACAAGATTGCTAACAAAACAAATGTATAGTGGGTTATTCATTGAGCTCATTTCTTTTCCAGACTCCTGAATGAAAATATTCCTTTATACATTTACTTGACAGGAAACCCGGCACTTAGGGGTTTGCATATTTTATTGCCCCATCCTTATGAATTTCAAAAGTAGTTATAAAATGGTTTGAATTTTTCCATATTTATTTTTATAAGTGTTAAATATTTGAAGTCAGACAGACGTGAATGTTTTCAGGACTGAGGTGTCCACTCTTCCTGGTGCACTTGATTTACTTCTGTGAACATTCACAGCCCTTGAGGCATAACTGTGGTTCATAAAGTTGCTTTTTAGTGTTTTTCTGTTTTAGGACTACACTATGTTCAAACCTTTTCTGGGTGCCTAGTATACTCACATGCCTTCTTCATTGCCATTCACATTTATAAAACCTCTTCCTAGCTGTCCATTGGGAAGACTTACCTTGAACTAGGTGTTTCTAAGCACCCTTTCAAACCTCAACAGATACAATAAAACCCATAAAGCAAAGAGATGAAAACCGAAAGTATAGAATTCTGGTTTTAAAAGGGAAGAGGTATTTCATTTCAACATTGGAAGCCTTTCTAGCTCTCCTCAATGTACATAAGAACCACAGTCAACATCTGTGTAAAAAGCTCTTGTCACACGTTTACAGCATTATTCAAATTTCGGGTAAATGTTGTAAAGAAAAATCCTTAAATTAGAAGAGATTTATATAAACAATTTTCTTTTCAATAAAATAATCTCTATAATGTATCCCAGTTTAAAACATGTTTTAAAGAGTTAATAAGGAAGGAGAGATACTTTCAGCAAGAATAAGAAATAAAGTCCAAAACAGGAAAGATGCTAAACTTTCAGGGCTTAAGACATACCTTGTTCTGGCCTCTTTTAACTCACAAAACTAGAATTCTGTAGGATGGTGATCCATTTCTTTGTTCTAACTCTAAAAAGGAAAAGAAGGAGAGAGGAGGGTTGTCAGTCTATCTTTTCCTATTTAAAGATTTACTGAAGAGCTAAAAGCATTCTAGGGATAGACACATGGTAAGTCAAGACAAGCATATGTCTGCCAAAGCAAGCAATGGATACAAAGAGAGAGAAAAGTGTGGTGTTTTGAGTGATCCTTAAGACAAACGTGAAGACATTTGGTGAAAACAACATCAGAGTATTTGAAACGAACTGCAAGTATGTTTATATTCCTTCACCTCTGTAGTCCATCTTTGTTTCCATGATACTACTGAGTTGTGTAACTTGTGGCCATGTAAGTGTTTTTCATGTAGCAGAAATAAAGAAAAGAGTGCAGGTTCACTTAATGGCTTTGTACTCTGGTGTGGAAAACAAAGGCAAGGACTCACTGATGCTGGTAAGTCCCTGAGAGAGAATCACTGTCACAATCTAGGCTGAGTTACTAGATTGGAAGAGGATGGGAGTTGCTCTTTGTGAGCTGCTCCTGAAAGATGGCAGAGCCGGGGGTTGGAGAAGGCAACAGTGGTTCCCAGGGCCAAAGTATGGGGCATGGGATTCAGCTTTCTCTCTGCCATCTCCCCTGTCACAAGTGCCTGGTGGCCCCTGCATTAGTGCCAGGGCCCTCTGGTGACACTCTGAATGAGCACAATAGTGCTTAAAGGGGAATGATGAGCCCCTCCAGGTCTGGCCTAGAATCTTCCACTCGACTAAATGAGAGCAACTAGCACAAAAATGCAAAAGCAAGTTCTGGAGGTTGACCAGCTGACCTCAGAAGTGGGTGAACCACTGTTATTAAACAGGAAAATCTGGTGCTGTGGCACACACCTTTGATTCTGCCACTTGGCAGCAGAGACAGAAGGACCAAAGTTGACAGTCCTCCTCTACTGCATATGGTGTTCTAGACCAGTCTGTGCTACATAAGACCTCTGTAAAACCAAACAATAACAAAATCTCATGTAAGTTTTAATGTGGAAAGATAAAAAAGGGTTTGGATAAATAAACCAAGCTTTCATTTGAAAGCAACAGTCCACACAGTAATAAATCATCTTGAGACAAGTTACAAAGTAATTAACAAGCAAACTTGAAAAGAGGTTTCTATTGTCAATATTTTCTCTTGTCTTTTATTTACTTGAAAATGTTGTGGACTACAACAGCTAAGATTAATGCTTAATAAAAGTCTGATTAGTGATTATCAATGATTGAATGAATAACCAAAAGAATGAAGCCATCAATGAACACATTTATTTTCCTGGGCTTTAGACTTGTAAGAGGGTTCAATGTGAAAAACTTGATAAATTCACTGGTATTTTGCCAACATTCTCCCGATGTATTACTTTCCTTGTGCAGTGTTTGAAACAGAGAAACTTAAACTTTGGATATCCGATTGTGAGATTCCACTCCTCCCTGCCCTTCATCTATGAATCCCCTTTCCATTGCAAGATGATAAATGTCCCTCTAGGCTAGTTTAAGCCTTTGCAACTCAAAGCATTAAGCTTTTGAATGAAGACATTAAATTTAGAGTATGGGAATGGAATATCAATTAGCTTTTATTATTTATTTGTTTTGGCATCATTATCCGATAATCTTTTCCTTGTGTCTAAATTCTAGTACTTTAATCACTGTAGATGCTTAGTGGGGGTTATTATTTGATCGAGAAAACTTCCCTTCATTGTAATTTTTAACTTTTTTTTCAAAATATTTTTTTGATTCCTTCATTTACCCTTCCAGGTGAAATTTAGAAATTCCACTTGAATATTTGACTTATTATTAGGTCTTTCCTATCTTTCACCCTCCTGACTCAAACCATGTAATCTACCCTGTACATCCTAATACCACTTAACCAACTTGTAGTTCAGTTATAAACATAGGTAATAAAGGTGATGATATTGTCTTATTTGCTGTGTCTTCTGGAAGTTGCAGACTTCAGATGTTTTGTACAGGGTTTTATAGGATTTTGTTGTAGGATAGTGTTCTTCTTTTCTTCTTTATTATTATTGGTGTTGTTGTTGTTGTTCTGTTTTGTTTTAAATATGATCTGCTGTACCCTAGGATGATCTTGAACTTACTATATAGCCAAGAATGACTTGAGCTTCTGATGATTTTGTTTGGGGAGTAGCATGTCCCACCAACTATGGTTGTATGTGATACTGATAGACTCCAAGGCATCATCCTGCTAGGCAAGTACCCTACAAACTGAGATACAACACCAGCCCCTCGGTTTTTTATTTTTTGAAATAGGGTTTTCGCATTGTCAGTCAGGCTGACCTGAAGCTTATAAGGCAGCCCAGATTCACTTTGAACTCTCAGCAACCCTCCTATCATCTCAGCCTTGTGAGTACAGGGAGTGACAGCTAAGAGCTATGCCTGCCTCAAAGTTTGGGTTTTTACTAGGATAGTTATTTCACACTAGCCCCGGAGGAAACAAATGAGTTCTCTCCTTATCTGTTTTAGAGTGTGGAAGGGGAGCATCATGAGAAAGCCGTGGAACTTCTCAAGGCTGCGAAGGACAGCGTGAAGCTAGTGGTCAGATACACCCCGAAAGTCCTGGAGGAGATGGAGGCTCGCTTTGAAAAGCTTCGGACAGCTCGGCGTCGGCAGCAGCAGCAATTGCTCATTCAGCAGCAGCAACAGCAGCAGCAACAGCAGCCGCAACAAAACCACATGTCATAGGTGAGACACACCCTCCTCCCCGTGCGCAAGCGCCTCACTCCCGAAAGGCAGCTCCTGGGCCAACTGAAATAAAATTGTCAGGTGTCATAGACACTCCAAGGAAAATTAATCAAATGAAAGGTGATGGTGTCCGAAAATATAAACGGGTTATTCCATTTCTGTGCGTCATTCAACACAGCCTCTGATTACGTAAGATATTTTGGAAAATAATGTGCTATGGCACGGGTAGCTACTGAATCCACGATGCGTTTTTATAAACTAGGGTGATGTATCCTCTTTGCCAAATCAGATGAATGCAGGAATGGGAGTTGATTCTGGTGCACTCATCCCCTTGACTAACAGTTTTTACCCAGTATGCAAACTCCGCAATAGTATAGTGCTATACCTGTCTACATTTACTTTAGATCGGAGAGATAGAGTGTATTGGAAATGTGTTCCACATTAAGAATGAAGTAGCACAATAATAGTCAACACAATGTGACATACTTAAGGGTTTGAAATATATCTGATTCTTTTACCGTCTCCCAAATTCCACTTCACAACAAGAAACGATAAATCAAGGTTTGCATATATTTTCAAGAAAATTGAAGAAAAAATTATTCATGGTAAAAGTTGCCACCTTTGAAGTGTGCACTATGTGTCAGGGACACCTTTATCACATATCCCTAAGCCTCTGAAGAGCCCTTCAAGGAAATTATCATTAAAGCCATGTTTTAGTCAGTGTTCGATTGCTGTGAAGAGACACCATGACCATGGTAACTCTTATAAAGGAAAACATTTAATTGAGGGTGGCTTACAGTTTCAGAGATTTAGTCCATTATCATCAGGGTGGGACATGGTGGCATGCAGGCAGACATGGTGCCGGAGAAGAAACTGATAGTTCTATATCTGGATCCACAGACAGCAGGCAGAAACTGGCACACTAGGCCTAGCTTGAGCATATAAGACCTCAAAGTCCACGCCCGCCCCCCATGGTAACACACTTCCTCCAACAAGGCCACACCTACTCCAAAGCCACACCTCCTAATAGTCCACTCCCTATGAGCCAAACATTTAAAGACATGAGTCCATGGGGGCCATTCCTATTCAAACCACCACAAGCCACATCATTGAGATGAGCACTCTGAAGCTGTGATCAGCCACCACTAATAAGTAGATGGGAATTAGGGTTCTTCTTCTGGCAGTGTAAGATGCTCTGAAGTTATTTTTATATTTTCCAAGCTATTCACCGGAAAAAGAACAATTTTATTATTAGGCATTTGTGTACTACAATGTCTTTCAATGTGCCTTGGTAAGGACATTCAAATGTTCTTAGAAAAGTGACAACAGGTGATGATGATTTTCCATTTTTCCATATTGGTTTACTGTTTGCTTAACAGAAATATTGATTGAGACATTAATCATGCCTTTTAAAAAAATGACACTTGTGAAAAAGAAAATCTACATAGTGAGTTTTCTTTTTAAGCATGCTTTAGGGATTGTAGAAATGGCTTAGTAGTTAAGAGCACTTACTGATTTTGCAGTGGACCTGGGTTTGGTTCCCAACACCTACATCACAGAGCTCACACTACCTGTAATTCTAGCTCCAAGGTTTCTGATCCTCTCCTCTGGCTTCTGAGAGTATACCACACACATAGTACACGTAAAGACAATTACACACACACACACACACACACACACACACACACACACTAAATAATGAAATACATACACATGTACGTACATTTTTAAAAATTATATTCCTTGCCCCACAAGTATTTAGGTCCAACGCCAGATGTCTTTTGACACAACTGTGGCCAGGCCCTCTCCAATGAGATGCAGAGGTAACGTGAGCAAACACCTTATCTCTATGAGGCTGCATTCTGCTAAGAGGGAATAATTAATACATAAGCAAGAAAATAAGTCATCATCCTTTTGGGAGCAATATTTTGAAAAGTTAACCAAGGCTGTTTGAATGGACTCTGGCTAGGAGGTTACTCCAGACACAGACCCCTCAAAAGAGATAGCATTGGAGATGAAACTGAATGCCAAGGACCAGCCCCCAAGGAGATTATAAGAGAGGAAATGGACAGTGTGCTAGTGTATGAGCGGTTTGATATTTGAAGAACAGAAAGAAGACTTTGAGAGTTGGAAATGATAAACCTTGAGTGATAATGATAGTGGTGGGTTGTGAGGTCAAAGGATATGTGGGGACTGGGTACAGAAAGCCTCTCCACCCCCTGAGAGAAATTAGATTTTATTGCAATGGGACACTATGAAGTTTTTTAAGCAAAAAGGTGGCATGACTTGATTTATGCTCCATGAAGATAATTTGACTTCTGTGACAATAGAGCATTACAGGATTATAATGGAAAGAGACAAGTTGGATGGTTAAAATATAGTGATCCAAGCAAGAGACAGATTAAATTAGACTATATGGTTGGGATAGATACCATGAATAGATGTGGACTAGTCATTTTGTCTAAGGCCTTCTTCTCAGTTACCCAGTCTGTACTCTCAAAATTCTATCAGAAAGTCTTTTTGGTAATAGAGGACATCCATGATTCTCTAATCAACCACTAGCACACTTTCTATTAATGCTAGTGTTTCTTCTATTCCTAATACAAGCTCATACCTATTCTCCTGAGAGATTCATGATGTTAACCCTGAGTAAAATTGTCCAGGGGTGTTTTGAAAGCAATATGTGTCAATCAGACTTCTGAGCTCTTACTGAAAGCTGCCCATGTTTTGCTACTTCAATTATCTTTGGAAATACACAATTTGACATAGACAACCATTTGGATTTCTATTCCCTGTTTAGTCTTCATTAAGTCACCTCAAGATTTCTTATGGCTCATTAGAAATTCACTTACATAATTAACCAGAAAAAAGTACAGACTGTCTTTTGTTGTTTACATAGGATGTAGAAGAGTTCTGTTTGCTTGAGCATGAATTTTGTATCTATGCCTGTCAAGAGAGATATTGTGGTACACAGTGTCTGCCCCTTGAGATTAAATGGTAGTGACCATTTCAAGAACAATGAGAATATACCCAATTCGTGGCACCCGTGGATTTATGGTGAATTCAGTCAAAAAGACCCATATTAGCTCTTGCTTAACTTTTAATTAACTTGATCTTGAGGGAGTCAGAAAAGATTTACAACACTTACTAAGTTATACTACAGTTGTTTTTAAGAATTTTTCAGGCTTATTAAATCTATTTAACTGGAAACAGATCTTGGATTTTTTGTTTTTGTTGCCATTCAAGCCAAACCCAGATAATCAAATTAGAATATTTGTCAGATACAGTCTCACTGCTTACTGGATGAAATATAACTTGATGTTCTCAAAATCAGAAGCAACGTATGTTATCTGAGAAGGTAGAAATTATGGCGTCACTATGAATGGGAAGTGGATAAAAAAGAAAACCAGATGGAATGTAAGTTGTACAGGGTTTGTCTTTCATACCTACTTGAATTTTAAATTCTGCCGAACTAAAATTGTCTTTCATCCTCACTTCTGTGTTTGTTAAGTGAGAAGATTAGATCCCGTTTCCAAAAATGTAAAAATAGGAATACTCCACAGTTACATGAAAGGAATCTAAACAGAAAATATGATTATAGGATTTGTCATGTCATGGCACTTTTTGAGAAAGTGCTATGTTTATTCATCTTATATGGATTTTTAGTTTTAAAACATGACTTCATGTACACATTTGGATTTTCACTCTGGTTATCAAAGAATAAAAAGAAGAGGAACACGAATAATATTTCAGATATTAATATTCCAAGAAACATCCCAAGACCAAAGCCTGTTCCTTCCCTCCATTGTTGGGCAAGGATAGGATGAAGAATTTACCAGCTATGAAACCACCACAAATTCCCACAGATGAACACAGTGGCTGGCGTAGCGGCTGACCCTACCTTCTGCTCCTTAGATCTGTTTCTTTTACTTTGCCCTGTCTGAAATTTTCCTCTACCCCCTGTTTATACCAAGGAATAGTTGCCAAAACCACTGACCCAGCCACTGGGAGCAGTAGATCCCATAAGGCAACCTGATAAAGGTAAATAAAAGGAGTCCAGTGTCCATCAAGCAGAAATTGACAGCAGGCGTAACGAGAATGCTAATGTTTATGAAACAATACAAGCAAGAACCCCTCTGAGTGATTCAGACATATTAAACGATGCTTCACAATAGCCCCATGATGCCTAGCTATAT
The DNA here is from genome assembly GCA_902168425.1 of Peromyscus attwateri. Classification (NCBI taxonomy): domain Eukaryota; kingdom Metazoa; phylum Chordata; class Mammalia; order Rodentia; family Cricetidae; genus Peromyscus; species Peromyscus attwateri. Next base: position 6,870 of record CABHPP010130680.1, on the reverse strand, counting down.
CTCAGTTGTGTGTTAAGTCATGAAAGAGAGACAGAAAATGATTTTTAAACATATGAAATATTTTACAACTAGAAAATGACAGGGTAGAATTTAGACTGAAAAAATATGGGCCTCCACACCTCTTATTCCTCACTACCCTGAAACACTGTGTCACTGCTCAAAGGTACTCAAACTTAGTATTTGCTGATTCTACCTCATATTCATGAACTTCCTGGAGATGCAATTTCACATTGCTTACAGTTAGCCATGTCCAAACCACCCTCCCCAATCACCTCCAAAGCAGTACGCCACCCTTGAAAGAGCTTCATCACTACAATAGTACTAGTTGTCCATTTTTGCCACAAAAATTCGCTGTAAATTTAGTGCTTGTAAGTAACACAACTTTAATATCTTATAGTTCTGTAAGATTCATTGCAATTGTTATAAAAATCCCAAGGACATTTTTTGACAAAAATATAAACAATAGTCCTAAAATTTTCAACCATTGTACCATTGAATAGCTAAATCAATCTAGAGTAAAAGGAACGAATCTGGGATCATCACACTTTCTGCCTTCGAAATGTATTGCAGAATCATAATAAACCAAACAGCATGGTACTGGAGGAGCTTCCATGCTGTTTTCACACAATGACTGTTGTAAATCACAAATAATACACCCACCAATACTGGTCTGCCTTTTCTCTGCACTGTTTTAACATTTGCTGTCTTTTTTAATCTTTTAAATAGCCATTCTGGTAGCCAAGAAAACTTGTTTTGACCTAAAATTTCATTTCCCCGAGAGTTCATGATGATGAGTGTTTTATTTATTTGTTTATTTTTTCATGTGTCTCTTGGCTATTTACCTACTTTGGGAAATAATCATCTAAGTGCTTTGGCTCCTTTTTGATTAACTGTTTTGGTTTTGCTGTTTTGGTTTTGGCTTGAGATCTTTAACATGTTTTGGATATTAGCCCCTCATCCAATGTATTATTTGCAAGTGTTTTCTCCCAGTTTCTAGTCATTGGTCTCTTCATTTTATTGTCTCCTTTGAAATGAAGAAGCTTTTTTTGTTTCAAAAAATTCCATTTGCCTATTTTTGCTATTTTCCCCTGTGTTTCATGTTGTATATACCATGTATGCTCAACCCAGTTTCTACATATGAGAGAAAACATGCCGTATATGTCTTTCCGTGCCCGGTTTACTTTTCTTACTATGATGGTCTTCAGTCCCTTCTGTTTGACATCAACTGACTATCAAACCATTGCTTCATCTACAACCCGAGTCACCCACTAATATGTAATCCAGCACATCCACAGACCCTACAAGATGGAAGGTACACCTATCAAGGCAGGGATGGGAGGAGTCATTCTGAAGACCACAACGGCACCTCTGAGAGTTGACAAAGAAATATGTACAACAAAATTCATTCTAAAACACAAACCAAGTGTGTTGCATGAAAATAAATTACTGTAGCCAGCAAGATGGCTTAGTCGGTAAAGGCACTTGTCACAAAACACTGGTAACTTTCAGTCTTACCACTTTCCCAGCTGAGCAAGTTTAGCCATGTTTAAACCTGGAGACATGAGTCTGATTTCCAGAACCCACATAAAGATGGAAGAGGAAAATCAAGACCACAAGGTTGACCTCTAACACACACACATACATACACACACACACACACACACACACACACACACACACACCACTTAAAAATAAATCCACTTAGAAATGAATGACTAATCTTCTGAGTTATAACTCATGGGATAGGTAAATAATCAGATGGTTCCTCCCAGAAGGAGTTATGCTGACCTCTACTTCGTTTGCCTACTACCCTCTCTACCCTCTCAGCTACTGCTGTATTTCTTAGTTCCATTCCCCTCCTGAATATATGAGAAGTTCTACAACTCTGATGGTGTAAACTGTGTTTGAATCCCCATTCCTTTAGGACATATGACTGTGATAATTTGGTTACTAAAAAAAAAAAATCAATCTATAAGCCAGAACGTGGTGGCACATGCCTTTAATCCCAGTACTCAGGAGTCAGAGGGAGGTGGATCTCTGCCAGTTCCAGGCCGGTCTAGTCTACAGACGAAGTTCTAGGACAGCCAAGGCTACAAAGAGAAACCCTGCCTTGAAAAACCAAAAAAAAAAAAAAATTAAAATTAAAATTAAAAAAATAAAAAACAAAAAATGTCTAGCTCTGTCACTGCAGGGAGCCGTCAGTCTAACCTTCAGTAAAATACTCTCTTGTAGAGACTAAATATGAAAAGGGAAATATGTAAACTCAATAAAACAATAAAAAATGTTAATGTGTGACCATTTAATGCATTTCAGTCATGATAATACTGTTGCTACCGATGCTGCAGTGGGTAAAAATGTCAATGGCGTTCATGCTTTACACAATGCAGGAAGGCAGTTTGCTTCTGCATGGTGGCCTCTTACATGTCTGTTGTCTGTTCTGTAGCCCACAGGGTGGCTGGCACATCACTAGAGGACTTTCAGCCGATGGGTCGGTCAGAAGTAGGCAGAATAGTTTTTTGAAAATCTGTTTTGCGCGATTAATTTTTTTGGCATTAATTGAAGTAAAAATAGCAGCGTCTCTAAAAACAAGGATTGGGAGAAATGGATCTGTAGTAACAGAAGAGTGACAGTTCTGAGGGAGGGGTTCAGGGAAGCAGCACCCTCAAATCTGGTCAGACAATTTTCACTGCCTATTCTATGTAGTGTCAGCCTGACCCTGAAGGAGAGACTTAATTTCTGCCTCAGAGAAGGGATATTGGTGCTGCCACCTGGTCAGTCATGGGCTTTGCAGGCTTGTATCTCAGGAAAGACGTTACTAAATGCTCTTGTACTAATTATAGCCACACCATGAACGTTGCTTGTATCTTTTGCCTGCGTGGAGAGAATTAGAATCATCTAGCACCGATAGGAAGAAATGTTAAGTATTTGAAACGTTGCCAAACCAAAATTCTTTGTTTCATTTTGAGGAAATGCTGTGGTGTTTCCTGTCACGTTCATCAGTTACTTCCTTCATAACAGGTTGATGGTTGGTGTTGCTTTGTTTTGCTTTTTCATGTTGGAAGACCGTGAATGACCGATGATGACCCAAATAATCCAAGCCATTCCCACTGTGGTGGTTTGAATGAGAACGGCCCCTTGTCTTAGTCAGGGTTATTGCTGTGATGAAACAAAATGACCAAAAGCCACTTGCGGGGAAGAAAGGGTTTATTTGGCCTACATATCCTGAATCCACTAAAAGAAGCCAAGTCAGGAACTCAAACTGGGCAAGAACCTGGAGACAGGAGCTGATGCAGAGGCCATGGAGGAGCGCTGCTTACTGGCTAGCTTTTCACAGCTTGTTCCTCTTACTTTTGTATAGCACCCAGGACTGTACCAGGCTTTTTCTTTTGAGCCACCAACCAGCTCCCAAATCATGACACAGAGACTTCTTATTGGTTATGAATGCTCAGCCTAGCTGAGGCTCCTTTCTGGCTAGCTCTTTTAACTTAAATTAATTTGCTTCTCTTTATCTACCTTTTGCCTCGGGGCTTTTTAATTTTCTTTCCTTCTGTATGTCTTAGTTTCTCTTGCTTCCTCCAGTGTCTGTATGGCTGGTGGCTGCCTGGATTCTTGCCCCGGGCATGTCCCTCTCTTTCTGCCTCATTCTCTCCTTCTCTCACTCATTCTTCTCCTGAGCCTAGATTTCTCCTCCTATTTATTGTCTCTGCCTGCCAGCCTCACCCATCCTTTCTCTGCCTAGCTATTGACCATTCAACTCTTTAACAGACCAATCAGGTTCCTTAAGCAGGCAAGGTGAAACAAATGCAACACATTTACATAATTAAACATGCATCCTTACATTGTTAAACAAATGCAGCATAAACAAATGTAACACACCTTTACATAGTTAAATATTCCACAACACAGTACCAGTAGCTCAGGGGTGACATCACCCACAACGGCCTGGGACCTCCCCATCAATCACTAAAATGCCCTACAGTCTTGTCTACAGCCTGATTTTATGGAGGCATTTTCTCAGTTGAGGTTCCCTCCTCTCCAATGACTCGAGCCTATATCAAATACACAAAACCATCCAGCACACCCCCATAGTCTCATGTTTGAATGTTAGGTTCCCAGATGGTAGAACTATTTTTGGTGGGTTTGGGGCGGGGGGGGGGGTTACCTTGTTGGAGGAGGTACGTCATACGGGGTGGGCTTTGAGGTTTCAAAAGATTACGACCAGGCCTAGCCCTCCACCCCCTGCTTCCTGATATGGAGAGAATGTAAGCTCTCAGCTACGGCCCCACTGTCCTTTCCACCTGCATGATGCAATACTGTCCCCAAAGACGGTCATGGACTCACCCTCTAACACTATAAACAACCCCCCAATTAAAAGACTTCTTTTATAAGGTGCCTTGGTCATGGAATAGAACATGTCAACAGAACAGTAACTAAGACATTTGTACATGAATACTCTTGATGTTTTTAGCGATTTATCGTCTTAAAAGATACAGTGCATACTCTTGATGTTTTTAGTGATTTATAGTTTAAAAAATGAATCCTAATCACTGATTTCTCTCCACTGTCTCTCCCCTCCACCCCATTTTAGGCCCTGAAGAAAAGCTACCGGGTCAGTCATCAGACAGTCACAAATTTGGAAGCGTGCTCCAGAATCCCAGCACATAGAAAAAAAGGGAAAGGCAACACCAATAACCGCACCCATCACAAAGCTGTGAACACCTGGTGTATCCATTCTTTACCAAGGCAATTCAACATCTTCCTCCTCTGGGCACCAGCCCCCTGTTCATTGCTTTTTACCTACTCAGACCTTCCATTCACGGCAGTGGAAACTCTCGGTGTGTTGAGGGAGAGAACTTTCCAGTCTGCAGACTGAAGCGGTGTAAGAATAAAGTCTGTGACTTTTGAACAAATCACCAGGGCTAGGATGATGTGAATCTTTAGTCTAAGGCTCTTCCAGAGATTAGCAAACCCTTCATTAGGCTATAGTTCAAACTGCATCAGTTCAAGGTTGTGGCCACTTGAAAGGAACCTGCATATTGTCCCTTGCCCTCACCTGTTCCACAGTCTGTATTGCTGAGCTGTCAGGATTGGAATTGGATTTAGTTACAAACTCAACCTCCCTCCGTTCTCCTCTTGAAAATGGCAAGTTCTTATCCTACATAATCTCTGCAGAACCTAGAAACAATTGGCTCTCTATTTTCTGTTTTTATCAATTTCTGGCTATACTAACAGAGTAGGATATTTTACCTGAACTTTTAATTTTTAGAAGCAAGGGTTGTAACTCAATGTTGTCCTTTTAAAAAATTTAAGCATTGACTATATCTATTATTTATTTCAACAGAGTATAATGTACATTTATTCCACAAAATACATAAGATCAGAGTACATTTGTTCTATATTTACCAAAGGTTACTATCCTGGTAAGAGATTATCTCCACTTTATGAACTCATCCTCACTTGATATATAACCTGCCCTTCATATTTTCTTGTGAAATTTTATTTATTTATTTTTATTGGTAAACTTTGGAGAAGTCTAAACCCATCCTGCACACATTGATGTGCTTTCATAGATATCTATTTGATATTTTAAATCTTGGAGATTTATAAAACTGAAATATAAAAGGTGCACATAGACATATATCCAAGGGGATATATCACACAAAGTTTCCATCAGTTTCCCTAAATGCAAACTGCATATTTTTGACAGTCTAATATCAAAGGAATTGGCCCTATTACATTGAGGTATGTGGAACTCAGCGATACCAGTATTGTGAATGATAGACATTGCTTCCTCCAAAGGCAAATGTGTTTCATTTTGCATATTTCCATTTGTAAATATGCAATCAGATTTTTCAGCTTTCACAAAGCGCTATTAGTGCTTCCTCTACACACAATACTTTTTAATTTAGGGTAAATCTGGGCTCCTAATCTGGTTTTCCATAATGTAATGAAAAGGAAGGAAGCTATAACTATCTGGGCACTTAAACACCTTAAGCACAAAAATGTACATGCACACACAGACACAAACACACACA
>CABHPP010130679.1:0-41866 GCA_902168425.1 Peromyscus attwateri | reverse complement strand
GTGTGTGTGTGTGTGTGTGTGTGTGTGTGTGTGTGTGTGTGTGTGTGCTGTAGCTGAATGGTGTCACTGCCTAATTCCGCCTTTCCTGACAGCTGTTCTCTGCTCAGGTCTTTCCTGAAACCTGTTCTCGGTTTTCTGTGATACACATTGTCCTGTAAAAGGGACCCCCACCCTGGTGTCACAGATCAGAATCTAGCTGTCAAATCCTAAGCTCTGACCATCTGTGCAGCCACGCGCTCACTTCTCTGTTGTCCAAGTCTCTCTCTCTCTCTCTCTCTCTCTCTCTCTCTCTCTCTCTCTCTCTCTGTGATTTTGTAAAATTTGTTCTTTGAAGCAGTGCATGATGGCTCAGAAGGCAGAGGTAGGTGGATCTCTATGAGTTCAAAGCCAGCCTAGTCTACAAAGAGAGTTCTAGAACAGCTAGGGCTGTTACCTAGAGAAACTCTGCCTCAAAAAACCAAATAAATAAATAAATATAAATAAAATAAAAATTTATTCTCATTATGTAGACACACACAAAATAGATCTTGATCGTATCCACCCCTCAGACTCCCCTCCCTATTCTCCGCAGGATCCCCTATCACATCTTGTCCTTCCTAACTTCATGTCTTTTTAAAATAACTTGAATTGATGTTTTCATTGTTTAATAATTTCACACATGCGTATAATATGTTTTGATTAAAGTTTACTCCCCATCCCAGCCCGCACTATTCTCTTCCAATTTCATGCATTCTTTTTCAAAGATCCACTCTGTCCACTTAGTGCCACCAGTTTGTGCATTGGTATAGTGCTATCTACTGAAGCATGTGTAGACTCTCAGGGGCCACATCCTTGAAAAAGATTGACTCTCCCTTCCTCAGCAGTTATCAATTTCCAGTAGCTCTTCACCTAGGGGTAGGATTCCTGACTCCCTCCCTCCTCAATGCTAGGATTTTTTTTTTTAAATCTGGCTTTAGCTCACACAGGTCTTGTGCATATTGTCAGGATGTCTGTGACTTCCTATGAGTAACTGCCTGTCATGTCCGGGAAGTACCATTTCCTGTGGTCATCCTCTGCTTCTAGCTCTTCCCATCCCTTCTTCCATGATGCTCCCTGAGCTTTGCAAGGAGGAAGTGTGATACAGATATCCCATTTAGAGCCACGTGCTCCAGAGTCTTTTATTCTTTGTATTTTGCTCTTTTATTCTTTGCAGTTGTGGATCACTGAGTTAATCATCACCTACTGCAAGAAACAGCTTCTCTGATGAGGGTTGAGAGATGTAATCATCTTTGGGTATAGTGATAAATCATTAGAAGTTAGTTTAATGCTATGTACAATTAGTAGAGTTATAGTAGTAGGCTGTCCCCTAGGCCACAGGTTCTTGGCCCCATTAATGGTGACAGGCAATGCCTTCCATCTTGAGGAACTGGCCTTAGACTGAATACGAGGCGTTAGGGACGCCCATAATATTCATGCCACTATTGCACCAGTGACTGTATCTTTTTAGGTTGGTTATTACTGTAGTTCTCACAGCTAGGTGAGCTAGTGATTCCCTTTTTCTCCCAGTAACATACACAGCACCTCAGAGCACTATGGAAGCTAGCCCTTAAGGACAGAGCTTCCAGGTCAGTGTCAAGTTTCTCCATGTTCTATAACTCAAGTATGTGATGTTTTTAGCAAAATAGTCTATTAGATTCTAGAGGGTAACTAAAAGCAGTGGCAATCCTCTGTAATGTTTTAGGGGGGATCTTTGGGATCCCAGTGACCAAACACAACCTGTGGTATCTAGAGGCACTGTCCCTCTGTTTGGGGATAATTCCCATTTAAACTCTCAGGTGGTGGAGTAAGGGTCATAATGGAGAGTCTGGGTGGAGATGGGGGCCCCTACCTGGACCTGTTTCACAGGACTTGAGGGCTTCAGGCTACAGGGTGGAGTCACCACAAAGGTAGAAGTCCCTACTGGAAAGTGATGCACAGGCAAGGAGGTCCTTGTGCAGCAAGTGTGGAGCTGTCACGGGGATCTGTCCTAGTTTGTTTTCCAATGCTGGAAAATCAACTGGAAGAAGAGTTGGAGAGCAGGAGACTTTGTGGATGTCTTCTGGTCATGAGATTATATCTTCCTCTTTGCGGTTTGGGGGCATCTCCTTTCTTAATGTCAACACTTTCTTTAGCTGTTATCAATTTAAGTCGACATGAATCTTTCACACTAAGTTCCTTAGCATGCCCTCTGTTGTACCTGAGAATGACATCATACTCCCTTTTAGCTGCAACGAGGGCCACACACATTGGAGTGCTACACCCTCCCTAGAGATTACCTTGAAAGCAGGAATGGCTTCTGTATATCTGTGAGTAACTGTTAACACTCTTCATTGCCCTGAGTTCATTCCTTGCTGTCTTCTCTTTACATGTCCCTAGCTCCCTATCCTTGCCAGCTCCTGCCACTCTGAAAGGTTAACTCTCTGACTCATGGGAGGGCGAGCATGGGATAGTTTCCCCACGGTCTTCTTCATTATCCACTCCCCTTCCCTGAGGTTTTCATTCATTTTCATTCATCTCTGCTTCCTTGGACTACTTTTTTTCTAGTTCCCTTCTTGGGTTGTTTAATCCTCCCAGGAACACCTTTTATCCTCTTTAATGTGCCAGATATGAAGAGGCATTTGCTAAATCCTTTCATCTCCTCAAGCATCGCCCCTTTAACTGGGATTTACTGAGCCAAATGTTGTGCTGAATGCTGGGATTACAAGACATAGACCTCACTGCCATGCAGCAGAGTCAGTGCAGAGACAGGAATAGTAAATAAGCAAATACAAATCAACAGGGTGAGTGGAGATGTTTTAATAGGTATGGATGCTATAGGGTGCCACTACAGAGTGGCAAGCATGGCAGTGGTGAGGTGGCCACCATAGTTCTGCAAAGGACTTTCTAAGTCCTGCAGCAGATCACCCATGGTAATGTGAAACGTTGGCAACAGGTCACTAGATACAAGGCTGTAACAGTTGCACAAATGAGACAATAATAAAATAATGCTAGTCATAATCCAGGCATTGGAGATATAACTATGTGAAGGGCCTCAAGAGACATTTATTAATGATTATAGAAACATTAGTGCTGTGGGATGTTCTGTATGGCAAATGTGTTGCTAATAAAGCACTGATTGGCCAGTGGCTAGGCAGGAAGTATAGGCAGGACTAACAGAGAGAATTAAAAGAGCAGGAAGGCAGAAGGAGACTGCCTGCCAGCCAGCAACCACCAGGACAAGCAGCATGTAAAGATGCTGGTAAGCCACGAGCCATGTGGCAAGGTATAGATTTATAGAAATGGATTAATTTAAGCTATAAGAACAGTTAGCAAGAAGCCTGCCACGGCCATACAGTTTGTAAGCAATAGAAGTCTATGTGTTTACTTGGTTGGGTCTGAGCGGCTGTGGGACTGGCAGGTGAGAGAGATTTGTCCTGACTGTGGGCCAGGCAGGAAAACTCTAGCAACACATTAGAAACGGTCAACCGAGTCCACGTGGGATATAAGGAAAGTGAAAAATAACCATGGCTCCTCAGAGTCTAGCCTTGGAAATTGATTCAGTGGTGAGGAAGGGAAGGAGAAAAGAAGGACAAGGGCAAGTGGCTGATTTCCTTTTGGCATGACAAGTCTGAGGAACCTTTGGGAAGGAAGCATGCAATGAGCAGTCTACTCTATGGGCCCTTGGCTCAGATAGGATAGGAAGATGGAGAAGTAGCTTTGGCAACAATAACACATGATGGTCTTGCATGCCATAGGAATTTCTGCTGTGAAATTAGGGAAGTCCTTTGTGTGCCATGCTGATGTCAGTCTGATCCAAATCCCTCTCTCTTATTTCCTGTGACCTGCTAGATTCTGTCCATCGTCTAGGTCTAGGGTAAGAGATGCATTCTGGAAAAATCTGCCACACACAGTCTCCTCAGCTCATGGATTCTCAGGGAACTCTGTGGATAAACTACCCCCGCAGGCTTGCATTTAATATTAAAATAGCACCCCTGGCAGCACAGTTCTCATCTCAAATGTCTCACATGTTCATGAAGATCCTCTCTGACCCTGGCATGTTTATGGGCGGGTAGGAAGCCTGGCACGTAGTGGTGGGGCTCTCAGAGATGGTGCTTAGAGCTCTCTTTTGTTCTCATTTTCTAATTGAAAGAGTCCTCATTATCCTGGTTCAGAAAACAGGTAGGCCCTTGCCTCAGAGTTCATGATCTGTGAACCATATTTCATGTCCTTGGGATAGTTTTGTCCCACGTGACACAGGCATTTACCCTTTTCTCTCCAGGACATTAGGACAGCGTGTGAGTAGAGTTACTCATGCACCATGATATTCCAGAGGTCCAAAATGCACACTGTATTTTACAAGGAACCAGAGAAATGCGAATTTGCATGACAGGTGATGTGCTTATGGAACATGAAGTAGATGCTGCGGTGGTTTGAATGAGAATTGTCCCCCATGGGTTCATGCATTTGAACACGAGGTTACCAGTAGGTGGCCTGTTTGGGGAGGTTGTGAACCTTTAGGAGACAGAGCTTCACCAAAGGAAGTACATCACTTAGGGTAGGTTTTGAGGGGTTATAGCCTGAACCTATTTCCTGTTTGCTCTCTCTACTTCCTGTGTTGATGGAAATGTAACAGTCAACTTCCTGCTCCTGTCAGTATCCATATCTTCCCCACCATTATGAATTTTAGCTCTCTGGAACCAGAAGCAACAAAACAAAACTAAAACAAAAACTACAACACAACACTCTTGCCAGGCATGGTGGAGCACAGCTTTAAGATCAGCACTCAAGAGCTATAGTCAAGTCAATCTCTGTGAGTTTGAGGAGAGCCTGGTCTACATAAATGAGTTCTAGACCATCCAGTGCTACATAATGAGCACCTCCCCCACCCAAAAAGAACCTCTTTCTTACTTCCTTAAGTTATATTCTATCACAGCAACAGAGAAATAACTAATACAGATGCTATATGAATAATTATGCAAGTGATTAATTGCCAACCATGGGTCATTATTGAAAGGAGGAACATGCTTTTACCTAGAGGTTTTTGGGGAGAGGTTAAAAAATGCTTCTCTAGAGAAGTAATAATTTAGTTAAGCCCTGAGGAAAATCATATATTTTCCCTCACAGAGGACATTCTAATTTGCCTGAGGACAGGAAGAAAATCCATAGTTAAATTCACATACCAAGATTGATTTGAGGGTCCTTAACCTGTTGCGCACATGTGTGTGTGTGTGTGTGTGTGTGTGTGTGTGTGTGTGTATGCATGTGTGTATGGAAGCACACACACACATGCATATCCATACACACTAATATATATTGAATCATTTTTATAATGTCAAAGTCTTTTATTTGTTAATATGCAGTAATTGCACAGTGAATTCTGTATCATTTTTTCATTTTACTCCCTTTAATTATTCTGCAGCCTTATTTATGTGTTCATACTATGGTCTTAAGTTGTGGAAATATCACATTATGCATTTCTGTGACTATCATTTATCTAATAGATTGTGCTGCTTTCTATGGACAAGAACTTAATTCATACTTAATTCATCTTTATATTTTCTCTATTATCAAACTTAGAGCTTGGGGCTCAGCTGCTATATAATTGAGTAGATTTACTATTTTATTCATTTATATGAATAATTATACAAAACATGAAAATGAAAGTTTTATCCTTGGCCCTTAGACATTTCTAAAGTATAGTCTTTACATCTTTAATCATGGTGAGATGTCAAGGATGACTCCACCCACTGTCCCTGACTGACATTGTTGATATATTTTTCTCTTAATTGACTATGATTTTTCTAGAGTGTGTCTGATCTAGGAATGTATCTTTCCTGTCATCCCCCATGAGATTTATGCTTTCTTCTATCTTTTCATGCATCTGGAGTGTGTTTGTGAGAGTTTCTTTATTTTACATATCTTCTTCTATCTTTTCATGCATCTGGAGTGTGTTTGTGAGAGTTTATTTTACATATCTACTATTTCTGTTGTCTATGCCGCTTCTGAGTCTCCTTCTCCTGACTGATCTCTCCTGGCCATGTGGTCCTCTTCTTTCTTTGCATGCCTAAGTAAGTCTATGTCTGTCAAACACTTTGAATTTTACATTGTCATGGGATAGATTTTTTTTTTAATTTCCTCAAATATTTTTGGAATTGGATCAGGATATGGTCAAGTTCCTTGGAAACCGTTTTGATTCTCTCAAAGCTTCCATCAGGTTTGGGTGAGTATATCCAGGGAACCCTCTAGACCACACAGAACTTAGACTAATTCTAGATGAAACACTTTGGGGTGCTTTCCTCCATGTGTTGCAAGGTTTTTTCTACCTCTGGCTTCTGGGAACTTGACCCATTTTCAGCCCACGTTGAGCTCCCGACCTAGCTCTCTCCTCATCCTTTCCCCTGCTTTTGCCCTACTTTCCTCATATTTTCCTCATGACCATTGTGATGACACGAGGCTGAGGACCCTGAAAGCGTGTGGACACCACATCTGGTAAGTCAGACTCATGCATTCTGCCCACAGTACTCTGAGGATACTACACTTAGGTAGAAGGCAGACGAGGTTTGGATTTCTCTTCTTTGCATTAAGTCCTGGACATGTTCCAGAGAGAGGGCTGAGGCCATCATAGGCTCAGTTTCAGATGTTCATCATCCTGCATGTCCTGTTGTCCCATCTCTGAAAGCCGTCACTTCACATATTCTCCTCATTTTTTACCTGAGGTAGTGTATAAAGTCCATCTCTATCATTTCCTCATGGCTGGAAGGAGAAGTGTTCAAAATCTTTGCAAATGTTTGTCTGTACTCCTTGGAGATGTGAGCGGTATAAATCTGAGGGTGTGATGTGCATGACTTAAGGAGTGCCAAAAAGGATAGTAACAAAACCTGTCAGTTGTTGCACGAATCGTAAACGGTCTTATTAATAAAACAAACCTGGGGCCAGGTATTGGGGTGAACGCTGAATGATCAGAGAAGCAGAACAAGCCACAGCCACCTCGTCTTGCCAGTTCCTCAGCTGATCCTGTTTCCTCAGACTGGAAGCCTCTGAATCCTCATCCCAGAATGAATCTCAGCTGAATTGTTGCTAAAAGCCTAAAAGCTTAACCAGCTCTAGTTCCTGGTCCTCACGCCTTAAATACCTTTCTGCTTCCTGCCATCACTTCCTGGGATTAAAGGCGTGTATCACCATGCCTGGCTGTTTCCAGTGTGGCCTTGAACTCACAGAGAACCAGAGCAATTTCTGCTTCTGGAATGCTAGGATTAAAGGCCTGTGTGCCACTATTTTCTGGCCTCTATATCTAGTGGCTGTTCTGTTCTCCGACCCCAGATAAGTTTATTAGGGTGCACAATATTTTGGGGAACACAATACCACCACAGACAGTTACATGAAAGCAGAAGGGGGAACCTTTGGAGAAGAGGAGGAGGATGAATAGGCAGGGGAGGGGCAGTAAGAGAAGGTAATATGGGCACATAATGTACTTGTATTAAAACACACTGAAACATACTATTTTGTACAGTGCACATATGCTCATGAAACCCAAAACATGACATAAAACAAATTTCCATATTCTAAGAACTTACCGATGATTGAAAATGTAATGTATGCTAAAGGCTCTAAATATCTTTCTTTGTGTACTCTTCTGCTAGGTAATATCAGTCACCTTATAACATATGTAGAGAACAAAAACCTGGGTGACACTAATTAACTTACTCACCATTGCTGAGATAGAAGGAGGTGATTTTGGAATTGATACAAGCTCTGTTCTGCTGCTAAGCCTTTTCTACTCTATCAAGATTTGTGGAGAAATAACTAAAGAAAAGCTTCTTACAGTTTTGACTTATGCCAGTCCTATCTTTACACTCTTTATAGAAATCCTTAGCTCAAAACACTGTTGGTAAGGAAGGAGAGGCATCATGGAGATTTTATTATTATTATTACTTTGGCATTTAAGAGACTTCAATTATCTAATTTATATGCATGTCACTTTTTCTTGTACTTGAAATTTGAAGATTCCTAGGCAACCTTTTAGGACTTGGAGTTCCAGGGATCTAGAATGTGTACTAGTGCCTGACGGGCAATAACTTAGTGATATAAAACAGGCTGCTGTGAATAAGACTATCATGACCAGTCCTCAGGTTCATGATGGCCAAAATATTGTAAGTATGAGGATGGTATACATGTACTGTATGAAAATAAGAAAGTTCTGTCAAATAAAAAATATACTTCAAATATTTTAAGATTAATGCAGATAAGATGGACATAAGTCAAGTCAACTTAACCCTTTACTGCATGGAAGATGCAGGAGGCAGACAGATGTGTGTGTTGCTCTGGTAACACAGGTACCAAGAGCTCCTACTGATGGAGTTCCTCTCTCATAAAAAAGGAGAGTCAGGCAAATCTAATGATGTCAAAATGGAAGCTAGGAACTGGAAAATGTGAGAGGGGAGAATGCCTTTAAGGTCCTCACCAGGGTAGGCCAGAGACGGGTGACTGAGAAGACAGCAAGGTTGCTAACTACAATTTGAGAACCCTACACAGCTTTCCCTTGATGAGTGGCTCTTCCTGGGGACCAGAGAATGTGGGTTACACACAGACTAGATTGAACAGCTAATTTAAATCAAAGGATAATGACACAAAGATAGGACCAGACATTCCTTCAAGAGTGTAGAGATGACCATGAAGAAAGCGAGGGTTGACGGTGGGGAGAAAGTGGAGAGTGGAAGGAACACACAACAGTGAAAAGAAGAGGAAGTGAAGGTGTGGACAGAGGAGGGCACTAGCCTACAACTGCAATAGATTGCGATTTTGCTGGTAATAATTTTGTCATTAGACAGGGAAACGTCATCCCTCGAAGATGCAGATAGTAGCTTTAGAGCCTATGGGCTTTGGTTTGAATCTGTGTTCTTTCCCTCAGGTGTATAGCCTCAAGCAAATTATGTAACCTGTCTGGGTTGTGTATCCACATAGAGGGAGGGTTCTTTTTTCTATTATTAAAAATGGATTTTTTTTCTCACATAGTATACCCTGATTGTGGCTTCCCTTCCCTCCACTCCTCCAGGCTTCTCTCCACCCATCCAGATTCACTCCATGTCTGAGTCTCACTAGGAAACAGGCTTCTAGGGGATAATAATAAGAAAAAATAGAATAAAATGAACCAACATAAGACACATTGAGATTGGACAAAACAAACAGAAGGAAAAGAGCCCAAGAGAAGGCACAAGAAACAGAGATCTTCTTGTTCACACACTCAGGAACCCCATAAAAAATAAGCTGTAATATATATGAAAAGTACCTGTTACAGACCCATGCAGACCCTGTGCATGCTGCCTCAGTCTCTGTAAGTTCATATGAGTTTTGATCATGTTGATTTAGAGGGCCTTATTTCACTGGCTCTTACACTCTTTCTGCCTCCTCTTCTGCTGGGTTTCCTGAGGGGAGGGATTTTGTTTAGGGCTGAGGGTTCCAAGGTATCTCACTCTCTGTATAATGTCTGGCTGTGGGTTTCTATATTTGTTTCAATCGGCTGCAGGAGAAGCTTCTCTGGTGACGACTGAGCAAGACATGATCTATGAGTGCAGCAGAATGTCCTTAGGAGTCATTCTGTTGCTCTTTTTTTTTTTTTTTTTTTTTTTTTTTTTTTTTTTAGTCTAGTAGTATTTGGTTTTACCCTAGGCCCTGGGCTATCTACTCTCAGGATCTTGGTCATGCAAGCAGTGTTGGGTATGGGTTTCATCTCGTGGAGTGGGCCTTAAGTCAAATCAGATATTGGTTGGTGACTCCCACAAGCTTCATGTCACCATTACACTAGCATATCTTGCCGACAGGACAGCATTGTCAATCCAAGGGTTTGTGGGCTGGGTTGGTGTTTATGTTTTGCATAGAAGGAGATGTTGAAGTCGATGCCATGGAATTGTTGCAGTGTCCAGGAGTGGTAATGTAGGGTACTAGTCATATGTGAGGGAGCCACACATGTTACCTTTCTTTAATCTCAGTGGAGAACCATAGAGGAAGTAGTAGGGAAGGAGAAATAGTGGTCTTGAGAGATTTCCTATGAAATGAATAAAAACAGAAAAATTGGTCTCTGTGAAAAATGTTTCCCTTGTCCGGATTTCTCCCATTCTTGTCCTGTACAAGCCATATGAAGGCAGCAAGTGTGCTCTCAGTGCACATTTACAACCAGAAAGTGACTTGTCTGAACAAGTCTCACAAGTGACTTGTGTTGACACTGCCTGGGCTGTCCATTCCTGGGCATGCTTTAGATATTTTTGAAACGTGAAACCATCAAAACTGAAGTTGAAGTTCTTGAAGCACCCCTTGGGGCCTGAGCATGGCTAAGGAAGCCTGTTGGATGCTAACTTTTATTGTCTTAATTACAACACAATTCTATAGTTGTAACTGACTTTTGTAAAAGTAGCTGAGCTGAAAAGTGCCTGAAAGGTGATCACAGATACAAATTTAAAACATGTACCATGATTTGGATGTATGTATCCTGTGAAAACTCAAGGTTGAGATTCTAGTCACCAAGGTTTTAGGAAGAGGGGCTGCTAGCTGACCATGCCATGACACCAGAGACTTCATGGCTGGGACTCATATCTTTATAAAAGAGATCTGGGAGACTACCTGTCTCCACCCACCATGTAAGGATGCAATGAGAGGGGGCCAGCATGGAGCACTGAGTAGGTCTTAGCAGATACTAAATTTGTCTCAATATGAGGCTCTCCTATCCCCAGTGTTGTGAAAGATACACTTGTGTTGTTTCTGAGCTATCCAGTCTGTGTGAGTTCCTTACAGGGGACTTAGAAAACTAAAGCACAGGGTTTATACTCTTCTAATCCACACTTTTACCTTGATTAAAAAAAGAAAAAGATGTCTTAGGCAGTAAGACGGACATCATTGGGATATATAATACATTGTTTTCCTCCTCATCTGGGGCATTTTCTTATATCATAAAAGATATAATTTTGACCTTGAGACTTTTCTTCTGAAGGTCCCTGCCTGCAGAAGGAGAGCAGACTTTATCCTTAAGGAGAGGGAGAAACAGCATAGACTTCAAGCCTACTAAGTCTTTCAAACCACGAGGGCATCTTTAAAGAAATATCCCTCACATCAGTGGATAGGACGCTTGTGACCTCCATCAGTTAATGCATCCTAGCCATTTATTCCATCTTGGCAGGAAAAATAGGCCTCAGTGCCCTAATGTGAGCTGACTAAAGCCGCCACAGGGGACCCCTTGCCCAGAGTGAGCCGTCACTGATGAGATTCTAACCAGAGACATTTTTGTGAGCTGTGCAATCACTCAAAATGCTCATTTTGTATTTGCAAGACTTAGTGGCAAGACTCTTTTGGAAACCATGAATTTGAGAACATCTTTTTGAATTTGTTCATCCCCAGCTGTGTGAAAATACTGCCTAGTCATGGGTAGGAAAAAGGCAATTTAGAAAAATAATAGAAGAAAAAGATGATTTCATCTTTGTCTAGAGTTTCTATGCTATCCCATTGGGACTTGGCCGGAATAGGGGCAGAGCAGAGACTCTGCAGAGCATGGAGGACCCCAGGGTTGCAAGGCCCTGGCTGGACAGTGAAGACAGACAGAAGTGCAGAAAAGGACATGAGTACAACAGTGAATGAACAAAAGGCAGAGAGTACTGCAGGCCCTGGGTAAAAGACATTGACTCCTGTGCTGCCATCAAACAACTGTGGGCAAGTGTGAGAATCACTCACCTTCCCTAGGGAAGATATGAACATTTTCTCACCCCAGATAGGGCCCCAATCACAGACAGCATAACAATCCCACCCAAGTATAATTTGGTGAAGCAGTGGGTCTATTGGGTTCACTTACAGGAGAATAAGTGAGTAACCCCAAAATATCCACATCACCATAATGTCCCAGCCTAGATAGTTAACTGTGTCCCCATAGCTGTATAGATGGAGTCCTTCTGTAAGCTCTGAGTTGCGGTGTACTTGCTAAGGTGGTAAGACATTCAGCTGAGGTTGAGTTGTCTTCTCAGAGGGAAAGTCAGTTGAGGCCATTTTCCTTTCTTTTATGATGTGGTGTGCCTCCTTCATGAATGTGGTCCACCAAAGGAATATAGGGACATGCCAAGAATGGCTGATGGAACCAGAGAGTATGTTGCAGTCTCTAAAAGTAATACACAGGGAATGAGATTGTAAGCAACCTATAGAAGTTGCATTGTACTATTGTGAGTGAGACTGTGGGACTGAGGCTGAGCTACCTGTGCTACCTATACCCAGAACGAATTGACCCATGTAAGGGATGAATTACAAGAAGTCATCTACAGCCATACTACCCTGAATGTGCCCCCGTCTAGTCTGATCACAGAAGCTAAGCAGAGTCCAGCCTGGTTAATACTTGGATGGGAGAGTTACAAGAAAAAGACGTGGGATGCATTCCTCTGAAATGAACACTGTCCTCTCAAATGACTTAAAAAGTTGGAAAGGGAGGATGAGATGGAGGTGTGTACTCGCTCTTCATTAAAGCTAAGAATACTAAGAGGAAAGAGATGACAAATAACTAAATAACAAATAGCTAAATACATAAATAATAACTACATTACAAGTAGCTAAATAACCTCTCCTAAGTCCGAAAACCTGGAGCCCATGACGGTAACAATGAGGAGGGAGGAAATGAGGTTACGGTGATAGTGAAGGATGATTGTGAGAGGTGGTATGTGATGCCCAGTTCCCTAAGTGAGGCAGGGCTGTATTCACCAGAGAGCTAAGAAAGGAGTTGATTCATCAAGTGCCTGCTGACTGGGGTGGGGCTTTTGTGGCTTTATTAATCCTCATGATGGAAGACGGTTTTGAAGAGGAGGGGGTGGTTCTGGAGGATCTGGGTAACTTAGATTGACATGTGGATTGGGTTTGTAAAATGCTAACACAAAGGAGGATATGGAGGGAAGGTTAGAGGAGGGAACTCTATCTGTGTAGCCATGAGGAAGTGGTAAGCCATGGTGGGGTAGGATGTTTTGGTAATGCTTTAGGTTGCCCACATTCCTGCAAGTTATCCCCAGCCCATAATCTGTAACTAAGTCCAATGAACCATTAGTTCAACAAGCCAGACTTAGGTGGAATGGTTCCTTTGGCCTGTCATTAGTGCCCTCTCTAAACTAAGTAGACATTTGCTGATATCTCCCCCAGGAAGAGTCCAGTGAGAGCAAGTCACAGATTTTCCAAGGTCCCACTAGGCCCCCTATTGAAAGAGGATGCTCAATTCCCTTAAAGATCTGTTATTTAGTTATTTAGAAAAACAGCCACCCCCCAAACCCCATCAAGAACTTAAGACATCAATACTCCTGATGCTAAAACAACTTCCATCCAGTTAATTACCTTCAGAAAATAAAGCAACATAGCAACACAGTACCCACAAGCACAGTGTGCCTGTAATTAAGATAATCTTTTTGGTGGCGATGGTGTCTTTTGTTTGTTTGTGCATTTATTCTCTAATGGATCCAGAGAGCCCCTGCAGAGTTAATCACACCTGTAACCTTGTGAGTGATGTGGGAGAATCACTCTAAGAACTCTAATCTCTTATGGCTTTGAAGGACCAAGTCCAAGAGCAGGAAGGATTGCTGCCAGCTTCAGGGCCGTGGACTTCACAGTGGCATATGCTGAGTAAAGCAATCCTGGGGTTTAAATGTGAAAATGCGCAACCATGAATATACATAGTAGCTTAAATGCTCAATATGTTATGGTCTCAGTTCAGGCAACTGTAGGAAAGTGTATACTGCTTGGTCTGTTCTTTAGGTGAAAGATACCTGGGGAATGCATAGCTGAGATCCCACCTCACTAGCCTTGTGTGCTTTTATGGTCAAATTTTATCATGATTGTATCTGGTTTCTCTCCTCTTTATATTTGGTGCTAAGGAAGGAATCTGGGGCCTCTTCAGGCTGAGAACTCTGCCACTGAGTACATCCCAGCCCTGTATTTGACTTCTGAATGCACATCTTTAAAGAAAACTAGAGACTTCATGGAAATAAAAGAGCCAGAAATGTACATTATGATTCCACATTCCTTGACAACACTCTTGCACTCATTACATCCATGCTCAGAAGGGAACTGCTGTGTATATACAAGGTGCATGTGATGGGCTCCACTCTAAGTGGCTTCCTGCAGGGTCATGTGATTGGGTGGGAAGGGTAGAAAAGCTGTGATTCTCTTCTCGTGAAACTGGGCACCTGAAAGCAAGATTTGGGACAAAAATAATGGAAATGTGTTAATAAGGATGTGTTGTGGTAGGGTGTGCACTGTGAGGACAGATGACGGCTCTAACTGAGTGCTCCTGGAAGCATCAGATGGAGAGCTAGAGAGGGCTTCTGACAGCAATATCTCACACTGGCACTCAGTGCTTTAATCATTTCCAGAGACATTTGAGAGGCAGCGTGTCATTTAAACATTAATGAGCTGCCTCAAAGTGGGAGTGTCTCCCATTATTTCTGTGCTCAGAACAGACCGTGTTAATTTAACAAAGGGCCTCTGCTCCTGAGATAGGATGCATCCTCACGTCTCAGTGTGATACCCCAGGCAGCCAACACCAGGACTGCTGTGAAGAGACCATTCTGTTAACCCCGGATCCAGTCAATACCTTTCATTCTTTTCATTTGTTTCCTGCAAATATGTTTTTTAATGTATGTAAGTGGGTGTTCAGTACTCAGCTATAACTTCCCTCAGGATGTCTAGGGTGGTGATTAGAGTTTGTCCCCTTCTTCAGATGAGTGATACATGGACCTCCTTTTTCTTGATGGAGTTGAAAACCTATTTGTTCTCAGTGACCTTTAGTGGCTCCATGGGGAACTCCACAGGGCAAAGGCACATGCCTTTATATAATGTCCCATGAAGTTGCTAGGTTTGGTGAGACGTCAGTGACATTGACTGTGCCTGGAGTGGGCTTTCTCGTGTTCTTAGTCACATGATGGCCCTTGCTGAGACCCAGGGTACTGAGTAGCACTGATTGTTGGCTACTGCTCTCCAGTGGATGTGGTACCCTTTCACAAGGCAGTCTGGAGAGAGTGTGGGTAAGTCCTACAGAGCAATGCCTTAACACTTTTGATGAGTGATAGAGAAATCTCCAGGAATTCTTGTCTCTTTCCTGGTGCCAGATGAAGGGCATGCCAGGCATTTTTTTTAATCTTTCTCTGAATTACTAGACATAAAAGGACAACTAAACTTTAACCATGGTTTCTTAATCAAAAGTCTGGATGACCAAGAGGAAGCTACATTTTTCATGCATTCATTATAAGCATTTTATAGATCTAATACATAAGAAAAAACCATTATTATTTCACAAAGCCTCTGAGATAGGGATCAAATTAATGAGCCATGCTCATTTCTTTGCATTTGTAATCAATCTCCCTAAGCTTGCCTTGTGTCATTTTAAAGCCCATTACTTTCTTTTTGTTATGACACAATGTTCAGTTGCCCATCCTTATCTTTATTATATCTGTCCGTCCACCCATCCATCCATCTATCCATCTGGGTATCCATGGATCAATATCATCTTCATGGTGATAAGCCTCATAAAAGAAAGAACAATGCTTATTCATCTATGTGCCCTTTTTGCCTCGTGAATTGGTATCATTATTTGAATATAAAATGTCTCCATTAGGTTTGTGTGTTGAGGCTTCATCTCCAACATGCTTCTTTGGAAGGAGGTAGAGACTACAGAATACAGATGCCTTGTATGAGTTGCTGTTTTACTGCTGTGACAAAATGAGCAACTTAAGGAAGAAAGTTTAATTTAGTTTACAGTTTCTGGAGCAGAGTCCATAATAACAACAGGTGAGGGCATGGCAGGAGGCAGCCAGAGCAGGGAGCTGAGAGAGTGCATCTCAGCCATGAGTGCACTTGAAAGCACACAGGAAACAAAACAAAACAAACAAACAGAAACCAGAGAGAGTAAGTTGGACGTGGGATGAGGTTATAAACTCTCAAACCCTTATCCCAACCCATGACCTGCTTCCTTTGGTAGCCTCCACTCCCTAAAGGTTCAGTAACCTTCCTAAACTGGGGACCAGGTTCTCAAATACATGAACCTCTAGGGTGGCCTTTCTCATTCAAAGCACCACAATCCTGTTAGAGGAAGTGTCACTGGAGGATAGGCCTTTGAAAAGGATGTCCTGTCCCTTCCCCTTCTTGCTGTGTTCTTCTCTACTTCCCGCTTACCGGGAGGTAAGTACTCTTATCCTCCACATCCACCCTCCACTGTGATGTCCGCCCTCACCTCGGTCAGCTAACCATGATGGACACCACTGAAGCTGTGAGACAAAGTAACCCTTCCTCCCTTCTAATGCTTTCTGTAAGTATTTGTCATGATGAAGAAACAGAAAAAAAAATCTAGCACAGTTTGTATTCAACAATGTGTATTGAAAAGAATCTTTTGCCTCTGTGTGTGTGTGTGTGTGTGTGTGTGTGTGTGTGTGTGTGTGTTTACCTTTTTGTTTCATCTCTTTTTGTTAGAACCATACAAACCATTTTCCCCTTTGCTTTGCAAAAAAGAAAAGAAATTGGAATGCGCCTTCCCTGAAAGCTCCCGAGTATCTTTTTATCGGGTTTTAGGCCTGAGTACCCACAGCAGGTAGCGCTAAGAATTTATACATCAGCTTCCTGGAAACAGTTGCAGGTGCTTGCAGCCAAGTACATGTCAAAGAGGTGAAGTAGTATTGTGTTTTAGCTGCAAATGAACTTCTTTCCTGCAGTAACTCAAAAACATACAGGGCTTCACATTATTTTCTCTTATTATTTGTGTTTCATCTTCTTTATGTGAATTATTTATAATGACCAGTGTACAGTAGCAGAAATGCCTGCAGAGCTGTGTCTGATTTTGCCTCAGTCTTTTAGGCACCAACTTAATAGTGATCATGATAAGGGGTCCTTCTCGCCTCAGCATCCTTGGACCATTCTTTTTTATTTTTATTTTTTTATAGAGCTGCTGAAGATGCAGGAAAAACACATAGAAAAGATTTATTTAATATAGGATCATGCATGTTATACTTGGAATGAAAAAACCAAGATTTTCAAAGAGCTTTTAATGAAAAAAATACTGGATTTTTTTAAGTGTGTATATTAAATAAAGCCAGAATTTTTCAGAAAACATTGAAACAAATTCTGTTCTTCCTAGAAATAGTTTTCATATGTGCATATGGTGTGCATGCATGTATGTATTCATGTTTGCATGTATGGTTGCATGTGTATGTATGGATGTACATACATTTGTGTATGTGTGTGTATAAGCTTGGAATTAAGAATATTCCTCAGTTTCTCTCCACTATGTTGAGGTAGGATCTCTCACTGCTCTCCACTGTGTTGGGGCAGGGTCTCTCACTGATCTCCACTGTGTTGAGGTAGGATCTCTCACTGTTCTCCACTGTGTTAAGGTAGGATCTCTCATGGATCTCCACTGTTTTGGGGCAGGGTCTCTCACTGCCCTCCATTGTGTTGGGGCAGGGTCTCTCACTGCCCTCCACTGTGTTGGGGCAGGGTCTCTCATGGATCTCCACTGTGTTGGGGTAGGGTCTCTCACTGCCCTCCACTGTGTTGGGGCAGGGTCTCTCAATGCTCTCCACTGTGTTGGGGCAGGGTCTCTCACTGACCCTGGAGCTCACTGATTTTGGCTACCCTATCTTGCTGGCTTACCCTGGGAATACAGGCAGCAGCTAAGATTACCTGCTCAGCTTTGCATGTGGGTGCTAGAGATTTGAGATGTGGTCCTCATACATACTAGCAGGCACTTGATCCATTGACCCATCTTCCCATGTCCCAACAAATAGGTTTTTTTTAAATTAATATTATATTTCCTCCCCAACTTCAGAGATTTCTAACTTGAGTTAGGAAGTTTTTTTTCTTTTTGTGAGTTTCATGTAGCCCAGGCTGGGCCTATAATTCTGTATGTAGTCACTGATGACCTTGAATTTCTGATACTCTTGCTTTTTACCTCTTATATGTTAGTATTACAAGAATACATCACCATACCCAATTTTATTCAGTGCCAAAGATCACACTCAGGACTTTGTGCCCATTAGTATTGGTCATTTTTCTCATTGCTGTGACATAATTCTTAACAGCAGCAATTTCACAAAGTCAGGATTTATTCTGGCTCACAGTTTGAGGGATTCAGTCTATCATGTAAGTATTGGTGGCTGGAGCAGGATGTTGCTAGTTACATTGCATCTGCAGGCAGGAAGCAGAACACTATGAATGCTGGTGCTCGCCTTGCTTTCTTATGTTCATGGAGCCCATAGGATGGTGCTCCTTCACTTAGAGTGGGTTATCCCATCTCAGTTAATCTAGATAAACCTTTATAGACATTTCCGGGGACTTGTTTCCATAGTAATTCTAGATCCTGTCAAGCTGGTGACCATTGTTGACCATCACACTAGGTAAATACCCTGCCAGCTGAGGTATATCACCAGCCCCTAATTTCATAATGTGACAGCATCCTTTCCCTCTACCTTCCCTTGGCCACTCCTACATTTATTAAACTATTTTCATCCTTAAAGAACTCATGTTAATTCTCCCTCCGTGGTGGTCTTATCCTGATAGTAGAGACAGATAACAAACAAACAACTGAAAATTGTCAACTATGATGGAAATGATCCCGCATTGAACTGAGAGAACACAGAGTGAGGAAATCACACAGATTGTCTGGTGGTCAAGCAAGGCTTCTCTGTGGCGACAAATACTAGGCTGTGACTATGATGAATGAGAAGAGCTAGCTCTAGAGAGAGTGGACGAAAAGAACCTGAGAGGACATCAAAGGTGGAGAGCTTGACATACTCGAAGAAGTCCTAGAGAGCCAATTTGATGGATGAGGTGGGGGCATTTAGGAGCAAAGTTTAAAGGCATAGACATAAGCCCTGTGAGTCCTGGGAAAGAACTTGGACTTAATTCTAAGGTAAACTGAAGATGGTTTGTTTATTTATTCACTTCATCATAAATAGATTACATGATAGATTGAAATTTTGAAAGGGGAGAGAAGTCAAGGAAGAGGAGGGAGGATGCTGGGCCCAGCTAAGAGGCTATGTGTGTTCAGAGCTGAGAACAGCTGTGGCCTGGGCAAGGTAGTGAGTTGGAGAGATGAGGACAAATTTGAGATATATCTTTGGGGTAGAGGACTTAGTGTTTTGTGATAGATTCCATGAGAAGGAAATCAGAAAGACAGCAACCAAGATGAATCACCACTCTCTAACTTGAGCAATTGGGTAGGAGATGGCATTTCATGAAATGAGAAACAGGGAAAGAAGGAAGTCAGGGGAGAAGCAAGTGTAGCAGGGATCTTAAAGGGTCTTATTAATAAAATCAAACCTGAGCCAAGTATTGGGGTGAACGCTGGAAGATCAGAGAAACAGAACAAGCCACAGCTTCCTCACCTCGCCAATTCCTCAGGTGATCCTCAGACTGGAAGCCTCTGAGTCCTCATCCGGCTGGATCTCAGCTGAACTGCTGCTCCAAAGCCTGAAAGCTTAACCAGCTAAAAGCTTCTAGTTTCTGGTCTTCACGCCTTATATACCTTTCTGCTTTCTGCCATCACTCCCTGGGATTAAAGGCTCACTTTCTGGGATTAAAGGCGTGAGTCACCATGCTTGACTGTATCCTTGAACTCACAGAGATCCAGGTGGATCTCTGCCTCTGGAATGCTAGGATTAAAGGCGTGTGCTACCACTGGCTATCCTCTATGTTTAATATTGTGGCTCTTTTGTTCTCTGACCCCAGCTAAGTTTATTAGCGTACTCAATATTTCGGAGAACACAATACCACCATAAGCAAGTATTCAGATTTGTGCAGCTAAGGCTTGGTCCTCTCTGGGAAGTCTAAATAGTGATATTACTGTTAAAGGGGCAAAAGATATGTGGCCCTGGAAGTAGAGCCAAGGGAGGTTGAAGTAGTCATGTTTAAAGATACCTGTGTTGATTGGAGTAAAGACTATATGGGTGCCGTGAACATGATAGAAATTACATAGACACAGTAGAGGAAAGGGAGGCAGATGGGAGGTGCCTCTGAAAATGCTGCAGTGAAAGCTTCAGAAAGTGACAAGCTGCAAAGGGGATGAAAAGAAGCGGGCACCCAGAAAGCAGGAATGTGCAGAATTACAGAAGGCAAGTCACAAATTTCAGCCACGTAGCAGCTAACAGGATGGATTTTTTTATTCATCCATCTGATGAGCCAAGTTCCAAACAAACAAAAAGTTGGAGGAGGTGATTCTGAAGTCACTGGTGATTGTTACAGTAGGGTTGTTGGCATGGAAGCCAGGATGATGGGCTGAAAGTTGGACTATGTCAGAAGTATCCAGTGAGATGGTACCTAGGGAGGACCTGTGAAGAGGCAGAAGTGGTCTGTAGAGAACACAGGTGAGTGGAAGAAGCACCCCGGGATACTTATGGTTAGCTCTTCTTCCTTTCTGCTTCCTGATTAAATTTGGATCAGTTATTTTAAAAATGTTTTTAAAAGGAAAGAGAATAATGAGAAATGAAAACTCAGAACACCGAAGCAGACAACTCTTAAAGGTATTTTTCTAAAGGCCAGGCTGGTGTGTTGCAAGGTAAGTTGAGGAAGCTATGAAACCAAGAGAAAATGAAGACAATTTAAGAGTCAGATGATACTCTATTGGAAATGAATTTATACCTGGGAAAGAGATATTGACTGAGGACAGAGGGGCAGGGGTAAAAAGTAAAGTTCTTGAGAAGATAGATGCCCAAACTTGCTGGATTAGGTAAAACTTTTTCAGCCAATAATGGGGATAGTGCAACTGAGACATAGGAAAAATAACCAACCAACCAACCAACCAACCCAGTAAGTCATTGTTCTAGGATCAAATAATCAGCTAACAAAATTAGGGAATTGGAAAACTCAAAACGAAATACAAGTTCAAGCCTTGAACTTGCCAGAGTTTTATAGACTTGCTGACATTATACTTGATAAATAATTGAACAAGTATGATATGTGCCCACTGAATAATGAGGACTGGCCACAGCTGTGGCACAATGCCACTTCTTCCACATGAACGGGCTCTTTTTCTAAACAGTAAGTTTATATGTGTGATGCTCATTTATATGCCATGACTGCATATCCTTGTGTGGTAACTCAGTCTAAATATTTACTTTGGTTAATTAATTGATTATTGTGCAACCCATAGAAGTCCACATAGCTCTTAATAATTAGAATTGTGACTTCTTCTGCTGTGGAATAATAATGCTTCCTTTCTCTGTTTGACCTACTCGGCGGGTATAAGCAATCCATTAGAGGAGCAGACCTTCCATACATCCACACCTTTTTTTGAGCAGTCACACTGCATTTTCTATTTGAACATATTTTATTTTTATTTATTCTTTCACATAAGCTAGGTCAGAGTATCAACAAATCATCCTCACTCCACCTCTTTCTCCAAGGCTTCCTAGAAATAGTGTTATCCTTAATATAATAGACCATCCATTGTTTCCCCAGATTCTAGTAGAGTGCCTTCATGGAATGGGGGTCTGTGCCTAAAGAAAGGTATTTCTGTATAAACAAGATGACTGTATTTTCCTTTTTTGAAGTTCCTACCAGTGGCCTAATGCAACAACTTTTACTGATTAGGCATATGGACTTAATAAAGGCTCAGTTTTTTTAACCTCTGTGACCCTCAAGTTCCTCATTAGAAAAGGGGCCAATTCTAAAACATCTTCAGATGTTCTTTTTTTTTTAAAATTAAATGTGTTCTTCATAATATAATTGATACTTGAAA
Organism: Peromyscus attwateri; assembly: GCA_902168425.1. NCBI lineage: Eukaryota > Metazoa > Chordata > Mammalia > Rodentia > Cricetidae > Peromyscus > Peromyscus attwateri. The sequence goes on along the minus strand of CABHPP010130679.1, from coordinate 20,142 downwards.
GAAAGAATCAGGTATATTATGGAAAACCTAATTATTTTTAAAAAGAAAATTTGAAGATGTCCTAAATTGACAAAAGCCTTATAGACTTTAGATATCCAGTATTGTATTAGTCACTGAGATCAAATGTCTTAAAGAAAAGGTTGAAGAGCAAAAAGAACTGTTCTGGCGTATAGCCTCAGGGAGCTCAGTCCATCATGGCTGGGAGGGTTTGACAGAGCAGTGCACATCATAGCAGAAGGAAACCAAGAGAAGTATGCTAGTTCTTGGCCCACTCTCTCAGGTTTCTTTTGTAACAATACCTACTGCCCATTGTACCTAGGCCATGGGGCATTCAGAGTGAGTTTTTCTCCTCACTTAAGCGTGTCTGGAAATTCTCTCTGTCACACACACACACACACACACACACACACAAAGAGGCATGCCTCACCAATCTCCTCAGTGAGTCTAAATCTACTCAAATGGCCCGTGAATAAAAACTGTCACAAGTCTATGCCTTGTGAACTTGACACCCAAACACATCACTTTAAGCCAACTTCTGGCCTCTCAAAACACTCCTGTCCATATGCAGGAGCCCCTGGTCTTTAACAACTCCAACAGTATGCAGAAGCCCAAGTTCAATATCTCTACTGAAACTAAAGGCAGGCTTTTACTTGTGAGTCCCTTGCTTCTGGAACTTCTAATGAAGCACAGAGTGCAACTATTTCAAGAGTGAATAAAATAATGGCTAGGAAGGACCCAACCCCAACAGGATCAGATCCCAGCAAGGCAAACATTGAATCCTGTAGGCTTACGTTCAGCGTCAGAGCTTGTGCTACCCTGATGGGAGCTACAGGAGGCTAAAGCAGTCCCACTTCAGCCTTGCTGTCTGTTTCCCACATAGCCTCTCTTTTGAGCTGGTTCTACTTACTAACCATGCTTTTTATATCACTAATTCCACATTCCTTGCATTTTTAGCTCGCTGTAGTTTCCACTGCAGCTGAGACTCTACCCATTCAGCTTCATGTTTTGCCCTCTTGAGTGCTCCTTGCAAAGATGTTGAGCCTACTAGACATTGACTGGACTCCTAGGAATCCTTCTAAAAATCTAGGTAGAAGGATTCATGACCCTATGACACTTGCATGCTGCATGCTTAGAAAAACCAATAACATATGAATGGTACAAACCCAACTATCAGCTCAAGCAATATCTAGTCCACCTTAGATCATGGCTGGAGTGGTCTGAGTACCTCCACAGCTGAACATTGGAAATATTTCCCTAGGTACCTCTTATGCACAAGATACTCCATTGGTTCTCTCTTCTCAAGAGAAATTCTTTCAAATGAATTTAGAATTTTCACCATGAAACCCAATTGGTATAAAAATTCCTTCTTGACCCAGTACAAAATTACTAGCTTCTCTTTAATGAAACTGTTCTCTTTAACAACTAAAACAAACAAAAAACAAACAAAACAAAACAAAACAAAAACCTTGTCAACAACTGTCAGTGTCTGGCCAGACTTCCTGTTTTTCAAATGCTTTGGCTCTGCTTTTGCTTCCTGCTCACCCGACTAAAAGCAGCCAGCAGGAACCGTGCCACAGCCTCAGTGCTATAGTGTCTTGAAATTTCTTCTGCCAGATTAACTAGTCCATCACCCTTAAATTCAGCCTCCCACAGAGTTCTGGATGTGGACAACATAGAGACAAATTCCTTGACAGAATGTAACATGAAAGACTGCTGTCTTCTGTCCCACCCGAAACGTCACAAGCACAGTCTTCACTGTCCACATTTTTTTGTTGACATTCTCATGTTTTGAGCTCCAGCCAGAACTGCACATTAAGCTCTGCTTTTAGCATTCTAGGGCTTCACTAACCTCCAAATCCTTCATAACTCCTCCTGCAGACTAGTTCCAGAGGCCTAAGAATCAATCCGTTTTAATCACAGCAACAGCCCGATCCAGGTGCCCAGCTGAGGTGTTAGTTACTTTTGCCCTGCCAGGATCACATACTGACAGAACAACTTAAGTGATAAAAGATTTATTTTGCCTCACAGAGGATGCAGAGGATTCACCATGGCAGGAACATTCGTGTGGAACGGCTCATGCATGGCAGAAAGGAATTAGAAAGGAGGGGACGCTGGTGACCGGCTGACGTTCTCCCTTTTCCAGACCATCAGCGCTGCTGCCCACAGCCAGGATATACCTTCTCCCTCTGTTAATCCTCACTGATAATGATCTCATAGCCTCACCAATTCCAGGGTGATTCCAAAGGCAGTCAAATTGACACTGAGGATTAACCATCACAAATATTTATCTAAGCTTCTCGATCTGACCCAGAGGAGTGTGTACTCTCAGCTTTATTATTACCTGGTTGCCCACTTCAAAAGTTCAACCTGTTTGCACTCACACCAATAATGGGTCTTTAAGATCCTGTTACACCTTCCCATCTCAATGGAGAATGCTCACATCCATCCATTTGTCCCCATCCACCTGACTCCTCTGACTTTGAGCTACTCCCAATTTGCAGATCGTCTGAATAACTGCAATTAGTGCATTTGGCCTTCTGTTTCCCATTTGAACTGTTTCTTTAAGATCAATTCCAGGTCAACTGAAGATAAGGTCATCTCAGTTCATCTGAGGCATCCCCCAAATTACCAGAAGGATTTTTCTACCTATACTCTCATTAGAGATGCCTGGATACATGTTTTCTTTTTAATATTCTTGCAAAATTCGTGCATCGTTAAAAAAGTTTTCTAGTTACATAAGAAAGAAAGAAGCCAATGCCTTCTTTGTATCTCCCAGGAACTACTATATAAAGAGCATCCTGATGACATTGGTCCCAGATGGAAGCCTGGCAATGTCACATGTAGTTTGTTTTCTGTTCTCTCACCTGCTAGTTAATAATGAGGCAGGCTCACAGTTGGGTAAGATTGAACTACTTTTGATCAGTGTTACTCATTCAGAAATACCTTTCCTTCCCTCTCCCCATATCTGCATTCTCCCAGCACCTCTGAGTGTCCTTAAGTTCCATTTAATTTGAGTAGCCCACCCAGATAATTCTGGGCAGTTTTAACAATGCTGTTTCCTACTCACCTCCAGGCAATTTTGCTCTTACCATCGGGGTTGACCTGGATTGTAGTCAATTTGTTCCCATTATTTGCTCTGTTGATAGGATTCTGTAAAGCGAAGCCTCTCCACATGCCAGGTGGCATTAACATCAAGGCTTTTCTCTCCACTTGATTTTACTCTTTGCAAGCAGAAATACACCCTAGCACCATGCCAGCCATATAGATATACATAATCAACGCCAGTTGTCTCACACTTGTATCTCTTAGACAGATTCTACCCTAAAGGATAATGAGTAAAATGGACATGATGCTCTCCTCCAACAAAATCATTTCTATATCTCTCAGCAAGGAGGCAAAAATCGATTATTAAATTTGGCTTTCATATATTGTTCGTATTATTCCAATGTGCTTTGTTAGGAACCCTTCCCTAATGATGTTTTCTGCCTAATGATATTTTTTTTTCTGTTTAGTCTTCTGGCTTATTTCAGTGAGTAAGCTTAGATCTGTTCAAACAAACACCTTTTCTGCATTCTCACACAGCAGGTTGAGTTTCTATTTAGATCATGTTTCCTAAGTGACACCAATCCACTTAATTCCATCAGCCTTCATTGTTGATGTTGACTCTGTCTCTAATGCCAGCATTTTCCCGCTCTGGCTTTCAGGATATAACCATGCATGTCATTCATGTGTCTTTTATTAGTAACTGCTGGTGTTCTTGACATCCTGGGCTTCTCCAGCTGTGGAAAAGCTTCCACCCACCTATGGCTAACATTGCCTCCACAGCCTTCAGGCAAATCACTCACGTTCATTTTCATTATGTACCATGATCTCCAAGTCACTAATTTACCAGTGCAAATCTTCAACTTGTGTTCGTAAAGCTGTATGTGTACATCTGCTTGTGTATATGACCTTACAACTTATATATGTCAATATTTTATATATGCTATATGTTTATATGCATGTATATGCACATTTATATCAGCATCATGGTTGTAGGCATAATCCTCTAACAACTGGAATAAAATAAAAACTGCTTACAGGTGTTGTCTTTTTTGGCTTTTCAAATGAATGACTGCCCAAGCAGAAAGTCAATAGGCATACAAGATAGTAGTTATCAGCTTAGTGGTGGGGATGAAGAGGCCCTTAGAGATGTTCTATTTAGTCTCACATCTTGCTGTACCCTGACTCACCAGGATGCATCCACACTGACTTACTGTCAGTCCTAAAGCATACTTGGCTTATTCAGGCTTTTTCTGGATCCACATCCTCCCTGGAATCCCTTCATCCTGATCTTCCTGTTGTAGATGAATTCTCTGTCACTAGTTCAACCCAGAATCCATGTTTCTAGACAATATGTCCTTATGAATGCTTCCTTCTACCCCAGGGAACCACATGCATCTCTGTAGCAGGCATCTGTTACTGAGCAAAGCTAAAGGTTTTGTGTTTTGTTTCTGTTCTATCTTTTTTCTACTGAAATATCAGCCTGCTCTGGGTCCTGTCTGCAGTTCTCAACCACTGCCTGGTTCACAGAAAGTTCTGGTTAAGGCCTGCTGGGAGAAAGAAAACTGGAAGTTTGTTGATATGTGTTTGTTCAATTCTAAATTCTCTGGTGCTCACATTTTAGAGTTTCAGTTTTAAAGATGCTTCAAGACAAGTTCCTCCACCCCACAGTCAATGTAATTAAGCTGTGCTTTGATATTTGAACTTGATTCCTAGCAAGAATCTGAAAGCATATGTCAGAGGTCACTGCAAATAATAAACTAGAATAGTTTTGAAATCAGTTCTAAGTATATTAAAGGAAAATCTAGGGTACAGTCTCTGTTTATGAAATAAATAGCATTTCAAAGTTAATTTCTCAAAAAGAAATCCCCCATGATACCATGTTCTTAGGTCTCAGCTTCTAATATCAAATGGTAACTTTAGTTTTTTTAATTGTTCAAACAAAGCTAAACAGTTTACATCCAAAGAGTAGTTTTAAACAATGGTCCTTAGTAAGCATTAGTTTGGGTTGATATTTCCCCTTACATATATTCTGAATGGGAAGCAACTGTCAAACACAACATTTGCTTTGGAAAATAGCCTTTATGGTGCTGTGATTTATGCTTTCTTCTCTTCTTATCAAGGAAAATTCGGCCCATGCTGAAGTAAACTTTTGCTTCTGAAAACTATGTTATATAAAGTTAAATTTTCTAATACATCTAACCATCTAGTCTTCAATGATCTCCATGGGAAAACAACAATAAAATGGTTACGCAAAAAATTTAAGTATCATCAGTATGTCTCAGTGACATCAGGAAAGTGCCATGGATCTTGTCTCATTCATTTCCCCCCCCCCACCCCCCAAGACAGTATTGTTTAAAGAACTTGGAATGAGTGTACGAAGGAAATTTTCAGTAAGACAATTTTATTGTCAAACTTTTGAGTACATGAAAGTATGCGGTACACCAATATTATAATTTAGGAACTTGAAAATAACTTTCTTATGGAACTTGGTGTATTGCCTTGCACTTGCCTTGTCTACAAATACACAGACAGACGCAATTAATTGTACAAGCCTCCTGTGATGTCAGATGTATGGTTGTTTCCCACCTTTCCCCAACCTGTTGAGTGCGTGATTTTATTTGTCAATGAGTATTTCACTGTATACATCATGTTGATCCATTCAAATCTTTGCTAAAAAGTTATCATTACCACAAAAATATTTGCCAGTGATATCCGCACAGAGTGTCTCGATCTGGTTTGAAACTTTCAAATCCTAAATGGCCACACTGATTTTGTCTTTTGTACATACCGTGTGTCAGGTGTGGTGGCACACGCTTGCAGTCCCAGCTTTCAGGAGGCTGCAGAAAGGGCATAGCCCAAAGCTCCCCTAGACAACATAGAGAGTTTCAGGCTAGCCTGAGCTGCATAGTAGAGGCTAGCTCAAAAACAGCAGCAATGGAAATCCCTGCTTGTTTGTCTTATTTATCTCCTACTGAAACATTTTGTTATTGGCTTATTCAAGTTTTCTGTACTTTGAAGATTTCACCCCTTTATAGTGTCACAGATAAGCATTTTAAAGAGAGGTTCAAGTTTGGTTTAGTCTACTATATTTCTTGAGAATTGTTACTTAATATGAATGTCAATCTTACATTTTTCCCTTTAGAACAAATCTTGAGAGTTTTCTGGTAGACATCAATGGTTGATATTATGAAATAAAATTTCCTCTTACCAGTTCTTTGTCTTTGCACCTTTTATCATGAATTCTTCTCAATGCCTACGGAAGTAGACTCATTCATCTGGGCATCTACCGAGACTCCTTCCCTCTCATCTCAGAAGCAGGGAACCTCTCTCTAGGTGTTGATGTCACAGTGTAGCTAGGAACACCCTGACACCATCAGGCCATTTTTTTCTTTTTTCAAGCTTTCTGGGGCATATTCTTTTCAAAGACGTTAGTGCCAAGTAGCCTCACTTTACCAGGTCCAGCCAAGGTATAAATAAGCACCAGCAAATAAGCGATTTCATTCCAGGAGTGTTACCCTGCTACTCAGAGATGAGCCAGCAATGCTGATCACCTCTCCGTGCTCAGATGGGACAAGGAAACAGTTTTGCCCAGCAATATCTGATATCATCCTTCTTTTAATGGCTTCAGAGTCTGTGCAATGTTGGAAAGTCTGCCTCCTAACAGATTTGTTTTCCTCCTAAATGCCTTTGCTCAGAAAATACCACTTTCTTTTGGACTGAAAAGCCACATGACATAGCAGGAAGCCTGTAGGCTGAGAGCCAGACAGTTCTATCCAGAAATGCTCTTCCCAGCCATGAGGGCTGAGGCAAGTGATTGTCTTTAATCTTCTCTGGCCTAAGTTTCAAAATGTGAGGTCTGGTATCCTCTGCATGATGTTGTAAAAAGAATAAGATACTGTACATGATACCCTTTATGTGAGGTAGTGTGTGCAGAAAGGACCAAATCCTTTAGACTGCCAAACTGTAGACCGTGATATTTGAGAAGCCAGTCATGTCCAGTTCTCCTTTCTAGAAGGTTTTGCTGCATCATTCAAGGAAATGCCTCTCCTTTGTATTGCTTGTGTGCTTACCATAGAGAAGCAGCATAGACGCGCCACCATCACCCAGGCTCCGCACATGCTGTGGGGCAGCAGAGCTGTGTTAATAAGAAGCATTGATTGTATATATTGTTTACAAACCAGGCATTTTTCTAAGTGTCTTATAGTTACAACCCTGTCTAATCCTCACCCAGGGAAGTCGGTGCTATGATTGCCCTGCCTCTACAAATAAGTACATGATGGCCCAGAGGTGCTCCAGAGCCTACTGGGAGTCACACAGAGAGTGGCATGACTGGAGTGTGAACATAGGCACTCTGGCTCCACAGCAGACAGCCCTGGGCATTTTCTCCTTCTGCCTTCCTGTAGTGGAAGCCTCTACATTCTGGGACATTTACTTTAGAAAGATGTCAAAATGCCTGCTGGAAGAAGGGAAGAGGGGTGCTCTCAGTTGAGTGCCATTAACCGGCAGGGTGCTTCCAGAAGGAGCAAAGCCATTGACAAATAAATCCATGTGATCTGCCAACAACAGACTGGCTCCCCCGTGTCAGGAGAATTGCTGTCCATGGGCATAGTGTCATTTCTTGTTTGGCCTAGAACCCTTCCTGTAATTGCAATCCTAGCAACAGTGGCCACAGGAGACTGAGGGAAGCCTTTGTGGATAATGCCATGGAAACTGTTTCTTTGTGATACCTCAATAGACCCTATTTATTGAGCATCTAGAAGTTATTTAAGGTGTTACTTCTAAAGGAAACATCAGAGCCATGTGTGAGCTTCCAGTGGGTTGTCAACCAAAATGATACTATTAAAATATTCACTGTCCCTAGAGCAGCTCTAGCTTCATACTCACCTTTGTGCCTAGGAGAATGGTACTTCTTGCCTCAACTGTATTTTAATCACGAATAGAGTTTGAGGTTTGCTTGCCTTGAATCTTTATGACTGTGACTTTCAGCCATCTGTGCTTTCTCATTCTGCTCACGGCTCCAAGAAAGTCTTGAAATTTAGCACATTGGGAGAAGAATTTCTATGGAATAAATTCAGATGTACAGTGACATCTTAAGTCTTGCAAGTTTTTATGTTACTTGAGAGACATTTTCTCTCTTGGATTGAGTTGAAGGTGAGAATTAATCTAACCCTCCCAAATCATCTACAGTTCTCAAACTCTTGTGAGGTTTGGGGGCCATCCTTCATGCCAGATTGTGTTCTGCTCATTCATAATCCAAAATACAGTTCTTATTGATTTGTAAGATCATAGAATTGGCATGTAGCTGACTGTGTTTCTATCGAGATCTATTAAGTGTCCTTTACTGTACACAAGAAGCTTTATTTGAACACATCCAATAGTTTTTAAGTTGGTGTTAAAATAGCGACGCCCACCTATAAATAAATCAAGTACACCCTGAGAGGTAGACCTGTGTGGATCTTACTTGTCACTGTGGCAGTGATTTCAATTTACAGATGATCTAAGGGACATGTTACTGTTTAATGAAGTATGACTGACATGTAATGAGTGCAGCACACCTAAGCTGTATCATGTGATCAGCTGTAGCCTATGTACACTTTCAAAATAAGGAACTTATTAGTCATGGCAAAAAGTTCACCGTTGCTTCTGTAATATTCATGCCTCACACTCTTTCTCCACTCTATCACATTCCTAGGGAACCACTTCTCTTCTGCCTGTCTAATTATTTTTATGACAAACTTTCATATGAATGGAACTCTATGGGATTTACTCAGTGCTTGACTTCTTTCCTTCATTAGAGTTATTCTGAGAGTGACCCATGTTGCCCTGTGTGCCACTAGTTGAATATACATGTTAAGAGGTGGCATCCTTGCCTGGTTTCTAGTCTTCTGGTATGTATGTACTGACAGGTAGTGAAGGTGTGTCTTTATCACACACAGGAAGTTTCCCGTGGGAAGTTTTCTTTAGCTAAGAAAAAGGACGCTGTACTCTGCCAGATGCTTCCCTGCACCTGTTGAGATGATCTACATCTTTTCTTTTCAGTCTGGTGTGGTGTACATTTCATTTGGTTTTGTTGCGGTGGTTGTTGTGTTTAATGTGAAACTAGCCTTGTATTTTCTATTTGTTCATGAGACATTATCATTTATATAGATCATTAGATTCAATTTGCCAAAAGCTTAGATGCAAATTTTACATAAAAATTCATGATAGATGTTGCCTATGATTTTCTTTCCTTCTGTTTTTGCCTGATTTTGGTATCAGAGGAATGATAGAATCCTAAAGTCAGTTGTCAAGTAATACACATGCATTCACTCACACACACACACACACACACACACACACACACACACACACACACACCATTTTTCATGTATCTGGAAAAGATTGCATATAATCAGTATTTCTTTTTCTTTACTTTTTCCAAGGTTAATTCCCTACTGGGGCCATTTAAGTTACACTTTCTTTATATGAACAGTTATATATAGAAACTCAACTTCTTTAATAGATAACTGGCTACATAAATTATTTCTTCCAATGACTTCGGTACTTGGTGTATTTCAAGGAATTAATTTTACTTGTCATATTTCTTGACATAGCATTCCTTTATACTTGGTAATATAGGGACTTTAGCTCTGTCACCTTTCTCGAATCTAATCTTAGTATGTTTGGATCCTCCCTTTTCCTTCGATGGCTCACTACAAGTTTCTTCATTTCACTGATCTTCACACACAAAACCTGGTGCCTGGCTTGATTTTTCTTGGTGTTTATTCTCATAGTCCATTGACTCCTGCTGTCTTTAGCATTTCCTGGTTCCCCCTGTACTGGGTTTGGTTTGCTGCTCGCGCTCTCTGGTTTTCTCAGGAGGAACCACTGTCAGTGCTCTGCAGCCTTCCTGCTTTTCTCTCAGAGCCATTGAGTGCTGTGAACTTCTCTGCTAATGCTTCCTTAGCTGCATCCCAAGGGGGGTTGTGTGTTGTATTTTCATTTAGTGTGAAATGCTTTTTTAATTTCCCTTTTGGTTTCTTTCTGACCTACAGGTTATTCTGAAATGTGTTGTTTAGTTTCCAATTACTTGATGATTCTCTAGGTATCTTCTTATCATTAATTTCTAATTTGATCTCTTTGTAGACCAATAATATGAATTCTATGTGTGATTTGTGTCTATATTATCAAGACTTTATTTATGCCTAGAATGTGATCTATCTTGATCAGTGTACCATGTGTATGTAAAAAAAATAAAGAAAAAAGACAGAGATACTGTTTTCTGTTGCTGTTGACTCAAGCATTCTATAAATGTCAGTTATGTTGACTAGTTGCCAGTGGTGTTTAAATTTTCTATATCTACTGATTTTCTGTCTATGCATTCTAGCAGTTATTAAGTGGGGGTTGATATTTATAGAATATTGATTTGTATATTTCACTTTTCTATTCTATTAGTTTTTAACTGCAGTTCTATTATTCAGTACAGAATGTTTGAGATACTTATATTCACTTGATAATTCATCTTTTGATCACAAAGAAATGAATGTTTACATATAGTAATAATTTTTTGTCTGAAACCAATTTAGCCTGTTATTTACTGGTATTAGCATGGTATAGTCTTTTAGTTCTTTTATTTTTAACCTGTTTGTGATGTCATATTCAAAATGTTTTCTTTTAGGCAGCATGTAAGTGGCTCGCATTGTTTTTAAATTCAATCTGATGAGGCCTGCTTTTTAATTGGGATTTTTAAACCATTTCCTTTTAACATGATTGTCTGTCAGTATGACTGCACTAAAATTTTATTTTACTGAATGATTTTGTCTATTCCATGATTGATTCCAGTGTTTCTTTCTTTTTTCCTTTTTTTTTTTCTTCAAGACAAGGTTTCACTGTGTAGCTCTGGCTGTCCTGGTACTCACTCTGTAGACCAAGCTGGCCTGGCATTCACAGAGATCTGCCTGCCTCTGCCTCCCCAAGTGCTGGGATTAAAGGTGTGCACCACCACCACCACCACTACCACCACCACCACCACCACCACCCAGCTCTTCCTTGTTTTGTAGTATCTGTGATTATAACTGTCTCTCTTCTTGACTATTTCATGTATGATCACGCTCTTGTTCTCTTTGTTACTTTTCCTATACATTTTACTTTTGCATATATTATAAACCACAAATAGTACTACCTTTATATTTCAGTCAATTATCTTTTACTTATTTATTTTTTGTGTGTATGCACATGCGTGCACACACGTTTGCACATGCACATGAATGACATGATTCATAGATAGCGATGAGCAGGCTAACTGTGGGAATCATTTCTCTCCATTTCCATGTGAGCCCCATTTATCAAACTTAGGTCATCATCAGGTGTACTCACTGGTTTTTGTTTGTTTGTTTGTTTTTTATAAACTTGACACAAATCAAGTCATCAAAGAGGAGGGAACCTCAGTTGAGGAAATGCCTCCAGGAGATCCACTGTAAGTCATTTTCTCAATTAATGATTAATGGGAGAGGGCCCAGCCAATTGTGGTGGTGCCATCTTGGGCTGGTGGTCCTGGGTTCTATAAGAAAACAGGCTGAGCAAGCCATAGGGGAGCAAGCCAGTAAGCAGCACCCCTCCATGGCCTCTGCATCAGCTCCTGCCTCCAGGATCCTGCCCTGTTTGAGTTCCTGTTCTGATTTTTCTGGCTTCCTTCAATAATGAAGAGCAATATGGAAGTGTAAGCCAAATTAACCCTTTCTCTCCCCCCCATTTGCTTTTTGGTCATGGTGTTTCATCCCAGCAATAGAAATCCTAAGACATCAGGCATGGCAGCAAGTGCCTTTGCCCACTGAAAGTTTTATATAATCAACCACACACACACATATTTACCATTTCTGTTACTCATTATTTTTGTGGGTCAAGACATATCTTATATAATTCATCCCTTGGCTTACATAATTTGTCTCTTGGGAGTTCCTCCTCAATACTCCTTATGGATTTGGTGATGGATTTCTTTGAACTCAGCATCTCTGAAAACAGCTATCTGTTGATTTCATTTTTGACAGATTTTCCCTGGGCTACGTGTGTTGTTCTTTTGCTTGTCTTGTACATCTTTAAAAGTGCTACTCCAGGATCTTCTTACACAGTTTCCATCAAGAAACGTGTTCGTGTGCCTTTTTCCTTGATGCTTTTGGGACTTTGTCTTCATGGTCAGTTCTGAGTAACTTGATTATTGTGTATCTTCATGTACTCTTACTCATGTGTCTTGTATTAAATGTTCTAGAGCTTTTCTAATGTATGAATATAGTTTCTATCAAGTTTGAATAATCTTCAATCGTCTTTCTTCAGATAACTTTCTGAACAAATACTTTAGACTGCTTGAAGTTTTCTCTCCACTCACTAATGTTTTAGTTGATGTGTTTTTATATTTTTGTTTCATTTTTGATAGTTTCTTTTGCTGTTACTCAAGTTCACTAACTTTTAAATAAAATGTCTGCTCTCCATTTAATTTTAGCATTTCCATTTCAGCAGGTGACTACCCTCTGCTTCGTACCCTCATCGTCTACACATTCTCTTTGAAGTTTTATCTTTAGCTAACATTTTCAGTCTGTATTCTGCCCTGTTAACCATACAGAACACCATTATTACCATTTATTTGTGTACCAAGGCTGTTTAATGTGTGGTTTAATATTTATAGTGATTTATTTTTTCTCCTTATCCTAGGTCGTGTTTTCCTGTTTTTTGTGTATCTGCTTCCTTTTAAGTTGATGCTAGAATAAGTAAACACAAACATGGTAGTTCAAAACAGCACCAACTGACCCCTACAGTTCTGTAGGTTCAAAGCCTATGTAGTGCTCATGTGGCTGAAATCAAGGCATCACCATGGCTGTGTCCCTTTCTGGAGGCTCCAGGCCAGAGTCTGTTTCTGTACCTTTTCTGAAGTCTACGAGCATTCGATTTTTTGGCTCATGGCCTTTCCACCTGTAAGGCCAGCACAGGCTCTTTCTCATATCAAGTCGTTCGATTCTTCCCTTTGGTCTCCTGTTTTTGAGGACATTTGTAATATGAAGTCCACTGAGACACCCCAGAATTAATCTATCAGAAGGTCAGCTGATTAGTGCCACCTGCAGCCTAATACTCTTTGACATATAAAATAAGTTGTTCAGAGATCCAAGGCTTAGTTTGTCACATCTGGCAATGTTTCATAGGTTTCCAGGTGCTGTAAATTTTACCACGTTGAGAGCTAGATATTGTTTGTAGCCCTATAAATTTACTTGAGGTCTGCTCCAGAGCACATCAACACATTTAAGTCAGTACAAAGCAGTGTGACATTTTGAAGCTTTATTAGGGGAGGTCAGAGCGGCTTTCATCAGGGCCCTGCTACTTAGGCAACGGCGTTCTCAGTATTCTGCCAGATAACCCAGGGATTACAAGGCTTTGTGCTGTAGCCAATGGAGATGACGGAGACCACAAGCTCCTCCTGACCTTCATTGTCTTAATGAATTGTTTTCTCTGATCATGTGTGTGTGTGTGTGTGTGTGTGTGTGTGTGTGTGTGTGTGTGTGTATCTTTTGTCTCTGATATCCTGACCCATAAAATACCTTGCCTACTGCAAAGATGAGCAATTATATCTATACTTGGGGGAACTATTGTGCTCTTTCGAGGCTGTGTCCCCCTGTGTTAGAGGAGACACCTCTCCTGGCAGGACGCCGCACAATCACACAGTCCCTTTCTTTGATCCTCTTCTCTCAGGAATCACTACCTTGCACTGTCTGGTGTCCAGTATCTGAAAACCACGTGCCATATATTTTATCTGAGTTCTTAGTGGATTCAGGTGGGAGAGTATATCCAAGCACAGTTTACTCTCTCCTTGCCGGAAGTAGAAGTCAAACATCTGTTATTTGACATGTATTCCATTTTGATAATAGCAACAATGATACCCAAATATTTAAAAGCTGATAGGTCTTGGGTGCTGACCAAACAGAACAGATGCTGGCCTGAAAACAATGATACGGTCATACTTGTGTTTACCAGGTAAAGATCACTCCTGTCTTGTGTAGTGGCCAAATCTCATAACCCTGTAGTTCAGAGTTTTGTCACTGACAGCCCTGATGAGACACAAAGAGCCATGCAAAAGGGGTGGTCTAGATTTGAGTTCTGACTCTGACAGACTGTTTTTAATCTTTCTATTATTTTAATTATATGCATGTGTGGTATGTCTGTGTGAAGATATATACAAGTGAGTGCAGGTGCCCATGAAGCATAGGGTTACCCCCCTCCCCCCGAGCCAGAGCTGTAGTTACAGGCAATTGTTAACAGCTTGATGTAGGTGATAGGAACCAAACTCAAATCCTCTGCAAGAGCAGTTCATGCTATTATCTGATGAACTGCCTCTCCAGTCCTCTGACTCTGCCTTTATTTTAAAGTTCTCCATTCTTTAAATTCTCCTGCATGGTCTTCATGAGCCTTAGGTGGGATAGGGTTTGGAAATGTGCCTTACACCTTGCCTGGCTCCTGGAACACTCAGTATAAATGAGGACTCTCTTCTCTCCATACCTTTCTCAGTGACCCATCTGGAGGCATTCGGGCCAGCCATGGCGTTCTGCCAATGGCAGACTGGTTCCGAGACGATAATTCATCCCAAAGTCAGAAGGGCAGGTAATCCAAAAGAATCACAAGTATACAGTGGGAAGGGAGGGAAAACCTGAGTAGAGAGCTTTATACCTGTCCTTCTGTCCTTCTGAAGTGGAATCTGTTCAGGAGGGAGCCACAGGAGAAGCCAGAGGAAGGCAGACCAGCCCAGGAGAGGAGGCAAAGGAAGAGTGGCCAGGACTCAGTTAGTCGAGCTTAAGAGTGGCCTGACCTACATGTTCCCCACTCAGGCTTGTTTGCTCCTAGGGTGTTAGCATGACAGTGATGGCCTGGTCCTGCCAGGACAGATAATGTCAGGGGCAGGGGGCGCTTTGTGACAGAGACTTTGTAGGACTTGATTTCTCTGGCATTGTCCTCTGGGATTAGAACCTAGGCTCTCCACATGGGCTTTTGTTCTCGTTCTGGCAATGGCACCCTCAATTGGTCAGGGCTTTCTAGAGTAACAGAACTTATAGTGTGAATCTAGAGAGACAGAGACAGACCGAGAGAGTTACATACATATAAATGGGGATTGATTAGAATGACTTACAGGCTGTGGGTCGGCTAATCCAACAGTGACTACCTATGTATGGAAGATCTAAGAATCCAGTAATTGTTCAGACCACAGGGCTGGAAATCTCAGCTGGTCTTCAGTATATGCTGGCATCTGAAGAAGTATGTTCTAATGCCAGTGAATAGACTAGCTAACAAGGGCGAGAGCAAGCAGACAAAGAGAAAGAGCCTCCTTCTTCCCTGTTCTTATGTAGGCTGCCAGCAGAAGGTGTGGCCGAGATTAGAGTTGTTCTTCACACCTCAAAAGATCTGGCTTGCAGGTGTGTCTTCCCACCTCAAAGATCCAGGTTAGAATGGATTGTCCCAGTTCAAATGATTTAACTAAGCAAAATTAAAAAAAAAAAATTCTCACAGGTGTGCCCTGCCAATTTTGGGTTTTGGTTAATTCTAGATGTGGTCAAGTTGTAACCAACACACAGCCCTTTTGTCTCTTTTTGGGATTTTGGTTTTAATTTTCTTTTTCAACAAAGAGGGTGTTTACTCATAGTCACCTGTTTGTGTTCCTACCACCAAACATGCCTCGAACACAGTGTCTGTTGAAGAAAGTAAGCAATGAGTGCCTATGGCTTCCCAGCTTGGAACATAAGGAAAAAGCTACTGAACAGAGAAAGACCCAGGCAGGTCCCCCAGTGCACATTCATTTTACCTTTACCAGTGGGGCCTCTTTTCTTTCAGCCTTACTTGGCTTTGTTTAACAAAAGCCCAATGCAGAAGGAATTCACTTCCCTTGTGTCTGCTCCATCACTCTGTGGAAGAAAGTTAAATACTTAGGATAGGGTTTTCAACATTTTTTGACTGACTGACCAAATGTATTTGGAAAAAAAAAAAAAAGGATCTGGTTTTGTTACAGTCAAGAAAACATAATTGAATAAAGGCATGAATGCCCAAGCTACCATTTCTATTCTGGCAAATGGAAACCCCGATTCAGTTGCAACAGCAGATATAGATTAGCGGCCCTCGTTCTGTCTCTGCAAAGAAAAAAGGTCTACAATCTACTCTTTGCAACCTCTGTCCTGCACCCATGGGCGGGTCTGATGTATACTCAGTTTGAGAGGGCCTCTGATCCAGAATGCCCCTGTGTTGAGAAGAAGAGAGAGGCATGTAATAATACAGATAAAGAAAGATAAGTAACGAAGCGCTGGGCAGTCCCCTGCCTTGAAAGGGCATTCAATAAATGCAGTGAAGATGGCTGCTTCTGAGAGGGCAACTCAAGCCCCAGGCATAGCTGCTCTTTGACCCAGATATGTATCCACAGAACGCTCTGCGCTTGGATACAGACACAGTGGCTTCGTCACACAGATAGCGTGCACCAAGATAGGCCCCTTGTAGCTCAAGACTATCACCCTTCTCTCTCGATAATGGCATGGGTGTTTGCTTACCTGATCCTGTCACCACTTTCTGTCATAGCCCTGTGCCAGTGGGTTTGTATCCAGTGCACCCGGAACACCTTGGACTCTGGATGTTGACCTGCCTATGTACCTCTAGCACACAGTCTAGAACTTTTAGGTTATGGATAAATGTTTAGTGAACACGTATCTCAGAAGGACTTAGGAGCAATAAAATGAAAAAGAAAAGCTCCTTAGTTTCCCAGCTATTAACACAAAACTTTCTAGTGAGCCCTACCATGGACAATGGCGTAGTTCTACTGAGAACCACGGATTGCAATGAGAAGAATGAGAACTAGTCTTTCCCCGCTCCTTCTTTTCCTCCACATTCTCACTCCTCATGTTTCTCTATACTCTTTAAATCACACTGACATACAGAATAACATATTGAGTTCTGTTTCTGCTCAAGACAGGCACTCACTTAGCACTACTATGGCATCCCAAAGGACATTGAAGTAGAAAAAAATCCAAACTATAATTTACATTTTTGTATTGATTAACTGTTTGTAAATTGCTGGCACATAAATATCCGTCATACAAACCTGACAGTTCCATAAATGCTATGAAGTAGGCAGGGCAGGGTGTTTCCTTATATCTGAACCAAGCAGCCTGAGGTGGATATAGGGCTGAAGCTTCCTGCTTCTCCCGTCCTGCCTCCTCTCTCCATAGACGCCAAAGGCAGGTAGACACTCATTGTGGTCAGGATGGAGTGGACCATATGCTGTCCCTTCTGTGATTCCAGGTTATTGAGCAAATGCCTCCAGTCTTTCCAATCTCAGGTTCCTTCTTTATCTATAGAAGAAGGAATGGTCTTGGAGAAATGTGTTCTAGACCAGGACACATAATGACTATGCCCAGATTCTGAAAATCTAGCATTGCATACAGGGTTAAGACCTATTCGAAACTAAATGTTCTGGGTATGAGAATGCGATGAACCCCTCTGAATGGAGAGCAAAAAGATTCTTCACATTGATAACTGGGGAGAAAATAATTAGTTCAAAATGGACATCTCAGTGATAATCCTTGCTTTCAACCCTGAAATGCCCAGAAAAAAAAAAAGAAAAATGTTTGGAGTTTGTCTTTCATGTGAAAGATTACACCTCAGATTTCTAATGTTGGGTAGCAGTTGACCCATGCTGTGGCAGAAAGAGCCATCAAACGGGTCACTGAGGAATACTCCTCAGCTGTGATGGTAAAATGTGTTAGTTACATTATTCCAACTTATTTTACTTCTCTAGAAATTTAGCCACTGGGAATATTCAGGATGTTGCCAGAAGTAACTAGTTACAGGAGACAGGAGTTGGCACTGGTACCATCTACAGTAAGATACACTGCATATATATTAAAGCCATCCAGGCCTAGAAGTGTGACAAAGTGTTTTCTATGCCTGCTGCTGCTCAATTTTAATTTAGTATAAAGGTATGCATATGCAAGTGTGCATAAGGTAGGCATTCATTTGGATGAATAAAATAGGATTACAAAGGAAATCCCAAGTTTATTGGGAAAACAGAAATTCAGAACGTGGGAATGAGGGCAGCTGGAGTGTCTGGTTGTGACTTCTAATCTTTCTGACAGAGAAAGCCTAGAGAGAATATAGAGGAAAGAGCACATCGCAATCCCAGGTGCAGAGAGATAGCTGGGTCCTGAGAAGAGGAACTTTTTAATATTCCGCCCTTGGAGAGATTTTTGCTTTAGGGAAATTTAATGACAGTGACTTTTCAGTTGTTTTCCTACAAGACCTTCAGACTTCCTCCCAATTACTTCTAAATGTTAGTATACACCTGTAGTAGGTAGTTGTTCCAGCTTTGACCTGGAAGTACTGCCCCTAGTGAGGCTTCCAGTAACTGCCATGCCTACCTATGACCTGCCCCTGGGGTGGGGCCAAGATGGGAGCCCTTAAGACCCAATATCCGGATGTGCCGGGTCTCTTGGTTCCTTGTGATCCTGGATGCTGTATAGTAGACCAAGCAGAGCTCTCTAGAGAACACCACTTGACTGCACTCCACCTCTCCCAGATCCTGTAACCAATCCCTTTACTGGTTGTAAGCTACCCCCCCCCAAAAAAAAAACCTTTTTAACTACACGGAGTTGCCTTAATAAATCCCCCAATATACACCATAAAATATGAGCACACACTGAAGCAATTTGTAAGACACATACACTCATACCACCCCCCCACACACACACACCACTGGGATTACTAAGGAAAATCCAAGTTTCTTAGAAAAACAGAAATGCAGAACATGGGAATGAGCACAGCTGGAATGAAGCCTGGTTGTAACTTCTAACCTTTCTGAAAGAGTGTGCATATTCTGTGGTATGCACACATGTTCCACACACAGATACAACTTTGCACTATTCATTATCAAAATGATAGCCAATATTTATCTGGTGCTTACTGTGTGTCAGGCATGCTTTGAAACCCTTTGCATAGTTTAAGTCATTTAACCCACAGAATGACTCTGTCTGCTAATTATTTCTTTGCTAGTTTTGCAGACTGAGAGATAAGGCACAGAGAGTCAGTGAGGCAGGAGAATCTGTCCTTGAACCTGGAACTCGCCTCACTACCTACCTAAGGTGTCTTTCCCTCTGATTTCTCTTTTGTCTTTCCATCCTCAACTCTAGTTACAATTTTGACAGGAAACATGTGAACTCTTACTTATTTTTATGTCTGTTCATTTATTGTGGCCTTGTGGCTTGAACATGGGGCCTTGTATGAGCTGGTGAGCCACCACTGACCTCTACTCCAAGATTTTCCTTTCAGTCTTTTCTGGTTAAGTTGCATGTTGCTTAGGCTCCTTAAGTTGTATGTGGTGTGGAGAGCTGTTCTCTTCTAAGTGTTCTAAGCACACCCAATCTGACTGACAGAGGACACCCTGTGTGGATTTAAGTGGTTTCTTTAAGTGGATTTAAATGTTATTCTCCTTACCTTCCTGCTCCCCTGCCTCATTACTGTAAGTTCAAGTGCTCCTTGCTATAGCTATGAGCTCCAGGGGCGGGGAGCAGGTCTGACTTCAGGGTGTCATACTGCTGAGCATGCAGAGCCCACGTCCATCGTCCATCTTTGCACTCTGACCCTGGCCACACTCTCTTTGTGCTCCTCATCTCCCTGTAAAGCTGCCCTCCCACGGTGATACTAAGATGAATGGCTAACAGAGCCCTTATCGTTCTTGCTATCTGAGGATCAAGATAAATGTAAAGAATGCCAGATGTTAGTTGCTTAGAATCATGTCAACTTATGCAGTGACATTGTGGACTGAACAACCAAATATTGCTTTTGATTGTCCCTTTAGAATGAACCCTGTGAATCCGTAAATGTCACCATCTCTTTCATTCCCTTAACCAATAAGCTACAGAAAGTGATACCATAGAGCAAGGATTGTACTGGGCCCTGAGACAGGGTGACAGTTCAGTTACCTCGCTCTCATTGGCTATGCCTTTGAACAGCAGCATGATACTTATCTATGATTTGAAGCCCTCTCGGTGTTTACATTTTTTCTGCAAGTCCACAGCCATATGCTGATGTTATTTAAAGAGATCATTTCCG
>CABHPP010130678.1:0-63160 GCA_902168425.1 Peromyscus attwateri | reverse complement strand
CCCCATTTCCATCTCCTCCAGGGCAAAGACTCCCCTGAGGATTGAGATCGACCTGGTGGACTCAGCCCAGATAGGTCTAGTCCCCTCCTCCCAGGCTGAGCCAAGGGTCTCTGCTAAGCCCCAGGTTTCAAACAGTCAATTCATGTACTGAGCACAGGACCCGGTCCAACTGCCTGTATGCCTCCTAAACAGATCAAGCCAATCAACCGTCTCACCCATTCAGAGGGCCTGATCCAGTTGGGGGTGACCACTTGGTTTTCAACAAACAATAATGTGCTCAACCTGGAAGGAGCTAAGTCTCCTTCTCTCTATAGCTATTAGTTGCTTGTCGTTCTTTGTCAAAGGATAAGAACCCACAAAATTTTCCTCCTTCCATGTTAATGTGTCTATTTACCTTACATTGTTCCAGGTTTAAATTGTTAGAAATTTCTAGTAGAGAATGTTTCACATCAGATTTTCTAGAATTCTGACTCTTAAAATACTTCTGCTTCAGCCGGAAGGTGGTGGCACACGCCTTTAATCCCAGCACTTAGGCGGCAGAGCCAGGCAGATCTCTGTGAGTTCGAGGCCAGCATGGCCTACAGAGCAAGATTCAGGACAGGCACCAAAACTAGATGGAGAAATCCTGTCTTGAAAAAGAAATCTGCCTCATCTTTCCATAGATGTAGTGGTTGTGGTGTAGATGTATCCACTGGGGTTGAGCGCACTACAATCTGCTTATTTTGGCCTTGTATCCAGTTTTATTTTTCTGTGATGGTTTCCATTTGCTGTAAAGAGAAATTTCTTTGATGAGGGATTATAGCTATACTTGTCTGTGTGTGAAAGGATAACACATTTAGAATTTAGGAAGAAAGTATACTAGTCAAACAAAGTGGCAGTTATAGATACTTATCTATGTTCTATGACCTCTTTAACCCAGGAATCTGGCTAGGGTCCACTACTGGGCACAAGTTCCTTCTTGTTTAATGGGCCTTAAATCCAATTAGATGGTGTTGATTACCAATGACATGTGAATGCCACTTATTACACCTTTAAGTGTATCTTGTCATTCAGGTCATTACTATGCTCCATAGATGTTGCAGATGGGTTGGACTGTTTAACTGCTTTCCTCTGAGGCAGTTCATATAGTATTTCCTGAAACCATGGAAGCTAGACCACAGGAAAGAGTCTTTCAGGTCAGATCCACCTGAAATACCTGAGTCCTATGTCCTAAGTGTATGGTGTCTTCAGCAATAAGGGTTCACCCTCAACCCCTAAGAAACAAGCAAGGGTTTCACTGATAATCTATACTGGGATACTGTTCTGGGAGACATTTGGGCTATTCTGACCCATAATTCAAAAGGACTATTCTTGTACCTGGTACTAGGGTTTTTGTCAGTCTACGGTTTGTGTGTCAAATATCGCAATTCAAGTGGTTTTATGCCTTTTGTATTATTTTATTTAAACAAATAATATGACTCCTTGAGACTTTATCCAATAGTCTTGGTGAATTTTGTCTCTTGTCCTCCCTTCTCCTTCTCTATTGATTTTCTTCTTTCTTCCACAGAAAGAATTTTTTACCTATCTCAATTCTTCCACTTCCTACTTCCTACCTCCTATCACTTGTATCTTCCTTTTCCCTTCCCACTCAACCCCCACCCCACTGCCACACATGAGGTCCCTTTATACTTCCCCGGGTTCTGTGATTACTCAGTGTTATAAACACATATATGGTGGCTTGAAGCTAAAATTTGAACATCGGTGAGAACATGAAACTTATTTAAATTATTCTTTGCATTATTCTTATTTAAATTATCCCTTTGTCTTTGCAGGGATGAAATTCCTTATTGAGCATGATCTTTTCTAGGCCAGTCATTTGCCTGCAAATCCGGTGATTTTTTTTTTTTCTTCAGAATTGAATACTTTTCTGTTGTGTAGATACACCACTTACTTATTATCTGTTCACCTGTTGAAAAAAAATTAGAATGTTTCCATTTTCTGGCTATTTTGAATAGGGTGACAGTGGACACAGCTGAGCAAGTATCTGTGACATACGATGCTAGGTCCTTTGGGCACATACCAATGAGTTACTGTGTCATATGGTAAATTTATTTTTAGTTTTCTGAGGAATCTTCAGACTGATTTCCAGAGTGGCTAAACCAATTTGAATTCTGACCAAGAGTGAAAAGGAGTTTCTTTTTCTCTGAAACCTCACCAACATTTGTACCTTTACTAATAACAGCTTTCTATAGAAGTAAAATTAGGTAGACAGAGCAATGCAATAATTCTGACTCCAAACTCAATTGAGAATAATTTAAATAAGTTGTTTTTGTATTGTATAGGTGAATTGTACTCAAAGATGTGATTTCAATTAACATTGCTGCTAATATCCATTTTTTAAAAATTCTGATACACTTTCTTCAATAAAATATGAACATTTAAAGAGAAACTTTGATAATCGTCTTTCAATTCCACCATAACTTCCTCTTTCCTTCCTTTATTTCAAATGTTTTATACAAATTCTGAGAGATTAATAGAAATCTTTGTGCCCACACTCTGTCTAATGTGTTGGAGAAATGAGTTGTTTCATTTGTAAGCTCCATGGCAACATTCTGTAGTTTTCTTCTTGCCTTTTATGACCTGGAGATTCAACACATAGGTTACCTAATATTAATGTTACAAGGATTATTCTTGTATTCTATAGTAGAACATTTATTTTCTAGTTTTGGTGTGTATTTATAATTGTGTTAAGATGAAAAATAATGGGAATGCTATTGCTAACACATTAAAGTATAAAATATCAAAGAAAACACTTAGGGCATTAAAGGTGTTATGTAATTATTGCTACCTCATTTAATGTGTGTTTTTCTAAAATTCAGAGAAGTTAATGATATAATATTTAAAATATAACAGGTAGAAAAATGTTTCTTTTATTTCCAGGGTCATCTGACTTTGAGTACATTAAGACTAGTTTTTATTTAGTTTTAAATGGCCAGATTTTTTTGAATTCACAAAAATAATAGCTTTTATGCTTCTTAAATTCCTTTGAAGAAACTTCATTTTTGTCCATATTGTACTATAAATTCAAGCTTTAAAATATATGGAACACAATTCTTTAAACAAGGCCACATTTATCTTTTGTTCGTCTTGTTCTTTTTCTTAAATCTAATTAGAAAATAGATTTGTTGAATTTCAAAATAATTTATAACATAATTTGAAATTCTTATATCATCCAATTAATTCATTCAACTATGTGAATAAAAGTAATTACTAAGTGGAAAGATATTTATATCTCTGCTGATTTATATTTTCTTAAAAAATATTAAATTAGAAAAATATAAAAGTAAATATAAGTGTAAGTTAATTCTCTTGTGAAAGGACTTAACAGAGGGTCAAATAAAAAAGTGCAGTCTAGTTGTTTGTGTTTTATACAGTCATTAAATATTGATTAAACCTCTTAATTTTATTTTGAGAGGTAATAGCAATTATGGGTAATAAAATGTATGGCATGTCATTTGAAGGTGAGGATTTGTGTGGAATAAATCTCTACTGAGTATTGAAAGATAACATGACCTAGTAATTACGGAAAATATTCACACCAGGGAAGCTAAAAAACGCAATAAGGAAGACAGAAGACTTAAAAGATATGTTTTAGTTTTTACAGGGTGAATATAAAAGTCATATTGTCATAGAGTATCATATATTTCTTTGTGTATTGTTGAGGGAAAATAACAATAATTTTGCCATGAATTAGAAGAAATGTGCAGTGTGTTAAGAGAAAATTACTCTTAAGGTCTGATACATAGTTCTAGTCTATGATTTTCATTATAAATTGATTAATTTTGAAATATGATTTTAAAATTTATTTATGCTTTTTATTTTGGGAGTTTAATTCATGGTAGTGGTTCAGAAAAAAAACTGTAGGTGCCAGTTCTCTTCCTCCTTCATATGGGTCCCAAAGCTTGAACTCAGGCCATTAGACTTGGTGGTAAGTGTTTTGGCCACTGAGCTATCTCATTGACCAAAGAAGAGTCAGCTAATGTTTTAGTGTTTGGTTACATTCACTGCATGAAATTGTATTTTTTGAGATATTGCAGGATGATTTTGGCTCCATACTAGGTCAAACACTTATCAAAGAAGATTGTGTGAGAAAGTATTGTCCCTTTAATCTTGATTCTTCTTTGGTGAACAACTGCATTTAAAATGTTGGTTCGTGCCTGTTTTATGATGTAGTATTTTTCTTCTCGTGAAAAACTATAGGGCATTAGCTCTGCTGACTTCACTGATTCACCAGCATCCTTCAACAAGAAATAATGATGGAACAAGAAAGGCAAACGAAAAAACATTAAAAAAAAAAGTTAAAGGAAAAGTAGACGTCCCTTATGTCAGAATTACTCTCTCAGTCTAGTTCTCTTCTGTGAGCTTGTGTGAGCAGAGCTGTCAGCATGTGCTGATTCAGTTGTGTCCCTGATTACAGGAATAAAAGCATGTCATTAGAAAAGGTGAAGCCCCAGAGATTCCCTGTAAAGATTGCCTATTCCTTGTCCTAGATTTTCTGACTTAAAACTGAAGTTGAAATTCCAGTAACAACAATCTACAAAAAGTAAAATTTTGTAACAGGGAAAGTGCTCTCATATGAGATATCTACTAGTATTTGTTTTAACAGTGTTAGTAGTTATTGACATTTTACCTGAATGAAATTCACATGGAAATAGTGGCTAAACATCTCCATGCAGAATCAGAGATACTTCACCTAAATGTCATTGCAAGATAAACACTCCCTAGCATCTAATACTTTGGATGGCTCCTGGTTTAATATGCAGTTCCTCCAAACACTCTTATATTGGCCTATATTAACATTTAACATTTTGCACTTAAATTAATGAAATATTAAAATTCCATTTTCAGTAATATGGTAATAAAAAATCATCACATTTGTTAATTTTGTAATTTGTTTAATGGGTGCTTAATAAATATATTTTACTTTTTTGTTCTTTAATTTTTATATTTATGTAAGGTAATCTCCTTCTGTATGTGAAATTGATCTACAACTTTCTTTATAGCCAGGACTAGTTTAAACATATTTTTCAATTGTATTAGCCTTCTGAGTGCTTGGATAACAGGTATCTCCATCATCTGTGATGAGCAAAATGGGTTCCTATTATGTACACAATAAAATCCACACTTCATTCAAGAAACAGTTTAAATAATAAAGTTGAAAAATATTGATTAAAGTGATTAGTTCCACATATTAATTTGATAAATTAATAAACTATCTTTAATAGCTCTGCCAAATATTTCATTCTGGAATGTGTAAAGATAAAAGTTACCTCATGGGTAATACTGTTATTTTCATTGTATCCATGTGCTTGTTCTTGTGTGAGTACTGGATATGTGTCTTTGTACATGTGTGTGGTCCCATACATATGTATCTATATAATGCAAGTGACATATATCTATATAACATGCATATGATGATAAAAAACAGTAAAAATATGTAAATGCATTTTACTAACAGCATACAAATGTGCAATGTCACATGAGATAATCTATCTTTATAGAAGTATTGTGGACACAAAATTCCAAATTTATTTTGGTTATTTAAAAATATCAAATTTCTAACTGAGAAATCAGGAATTGATTATAACTAGAAGAAAATTACTTTTAATTTTTTAAGTGAAGGGAGTAATGGATTCAGCATTATTTTATATATACAAAAAATAATAATAGTGTAACCTAGGGGCTATTCTATTGCTGTGAAAAGACGCCCTGACCAATAAAAGGCGTTGTTGTTTAATATTGGGTCTCACAGTTCCAGAGATTTATATTCCATAATCATCATAGTAGAATGTATGGCAGTAGGTATGGAAAAGGAGCAGTAGCTGAAATCTTACAGGTTGAAGAGGTTAAGAGAGAGAGAGCCAAATAGAATGATGTAGACTTTTGAAGCCTAAAGTCCATCCCCAGTGACAGACCTCCTCCAACAAGAAAGACTACATCTCCTAATCCTTTCCAAATAATTACAACAACTGAGAATCAAGCATTCAAATACAAGAGTCTACGGGGTCATTCTCATGCAAACTTCCACATTCCATTCTCTGGACCCTGTATGATTGTAGCCTATGGATCATAATGCAAAATTGACTTAGCAAAACTTCAAAAGTTCCCATAGTCAGTCACAGTCTCAACAATGCTTCATGTCCAATGCCCAAAGTCTCTTCAGAAAGTCAAGGCAATCTCTTAACTGTAATTCCCTGTTTTTCTTTTTTTAAGTGAATTACATACTTCCAGTGTACAATGGCATATAATTTACATTATCATTTCAACAGGGAAGGAAATGCGCATATTGAGAAATACTAGACTAAAGCGTGATTGAAAACTACTAGGGCAAATTCCATTTCCTGTAGCTCTATGTCTAAAGTCAAAGGTCTTAGATGGCCCTTTGAATTTCCCTCTTCCCCATGCTTTGTTGATTGCAATACACCTCTCTCTTAGGCTGATTCCACTTCTCTGTAGGTTGTTCTTCCTAGCAGATACCTCACAGCTCTGACATTTGTGATATGCTTGGACTCCCAAGTAAAACAGGCTTTATTTTCACAGCTTCATGCAATAGCTTCCCCGGGCCTCCATGTAGGGACTCCTCTGACAAACACTTGGCCTCCTTAACCTTGGAGGAAGAGTCTACAACCCCTTTACTGCTGTATGATAAAGCCACAACCATATGGTATAAGCTACCGAGTTCATCTGCTTGCTCATCTCCTTGAACTACATTTGCATATGCTTCCATTTCATTATCAAGTGGAGAAAATTCCCCAGGCCTTTTTCAATCACAAGTTGTGGAATTAGCTGGCCAGGCTCTTGCCCTGTGGGCAACACTCCCTTTATTCCATTTTGTTTCAGGCTTCTCTTATTCTTTCAGTATATGCCTTCACACCAACATTAAATTTCCTAGTGCTATTTTTCTCATCAAACTGTGTGTTTTGTATTTCTTTTTGTCAGGCTTGTTATTTTTCATTTTAGAAGAGCACAATGGTAATCACTAATAACCACACAACAGAGTCAATATTCTGACATCTTGAAATCTCTTCTGCCAATATAATTAGTACAAAACTATTCAGTTTAGCCTCAGACATAATTATTAAGACAAGAGCAAAAATCATCCACATTCTTTGTAAAATATCATAAGAGTCATCTCTAACCCAATTCCTAATGTGATTTTCCTCTCAAAATTCTTGAGCTGGGCCTCTATAGTCTATGTAGCTCTCAGCACTACAATTTCCAATATCCTGGTAGTATGGCCCATCAATCCCACCTCACAGTATTCAACAGAGTTTGTAGTCCAAAGTCCTGAAGTTCTCCAAAAGCAGCATGATCAGGCTGGTCCTAGTAATCTGTGTCTCTCTAATACCAACTTCTGTCTTAGCTACTTTATTATTATTGTGAAAAGGGACCATGACCAAGATAACCTGTAAAAGAAATCATTAATTGGGGGGTCTTAGTTCCAGAGGGGTGTAGTCTGTGACTATCATGGCATGGTTCATGACAGCAAACACACAGGCATGGCACTGGAGTAGTAGCTTAAAGCTTATAGATTGAGACAACAAACAGGAGAGAGAGAGAGAGAGAGAGAGAGAGAGAGAGAGAGAGAGAGAGAGAGAGAGAGAGAGAACCTGGAATGGACTGGCATGGACTTTAAAAACCAGAAAACCGACACTAAGTGACACACCTACTCAAAGAAGGTCACATCTCCTAAATCTTCCCAAACAGTTCCACTAACTGGACATTAACGTTACAAATTTAGGATGGACAATCATCTGGACAATATCATTCAAGCCACCACAGAGTGTTAGTACAATGAAAGAAGAGATTTCAAATTCTTATGATGTCGATTGAAATTATGTCAGCATTTTGTCATTTCAAAGTAAAATGGAATCAAGAAAAAAATGACCACAAACTAACTGTACAAAAGATATACCTAGAGGAGAGAAAAATCTCTATTCATCATTTATCAAAAGACCATAAAGGCAGATTCTTGCTTTGCTTGTTAGCAAATGTTTTTTTTTTTTCTATATTCTACATCAAAGATTAAATAAAATAAACACTATTGAGGGAAAAAAGTATACAAGTCCTATAGTCTTTAGGGGTCATTTTATTTATTATATAATATAATTGATAGATAAAATTCAAGTCTGTCCTCTAACATATTGAAGTCATCATTTATTATAATAAGATCTTTCATAACTATGACACTTTGTGGATAATTGTATTACTGTTCTCAAAGTGTTATTCAATTGTTTATTTATCCATGGTATATACTTGAGTCTCTTAATTCTAATCAAATTATCTTTATATACTTGTTTTAATAATTTAAGATTGTAATGTGATTATTTCAAACTTCCCATCCTTTTCCTCCTTCCAACCCATCCTATATACCTTTCCTACCCTTTTTCAAATCACAGCTACACATACACATTTATATAATCATAAATATGTTTCTAAATACATAAATTTACATAATCATATATATTATATACCCCTAAACTGTCCAGTCTACATTGTGTTACACAAGTGTGTATGTTTTTCAAGGCTGATATTTTAGTATTAGATAGCAATTCTTGTGTTCTTCCCTAGGGAAAGCTTTCTATCCTATTCTCAGCATATCTTAGCTGTCTATAGTTGTTCATAGAAGATTGAGGCCTCATGATCTTTCACCTTCCATGATAGAATATCCATTGTTGTTGTTCTTGTTTAGATGAATCTAAACAGAGAGTTTGCAAAAGTAAAGATAGGAAGCAGATAAGAGAGCAAAATAATAATAAGGTTGTCTGGAAATGTCATAAGAAATCAAACTATTAATTATCTACCTACCTTTAATACATGTATGTTTTTGTATAAATATCATATACAGATTAGATGAAATTTACTATCTGACGAGATAACCTTCAAAAACCAAATATAATCTAAGAAAAAAACCTTGAAACAAGTTATAAAATTATCTCTTGAAAGTTGTTGGACAGGGTTGCCAAAAAGGCTTCTAGAAAAAAAAAATGAACTATTCCTATTACCTTTGTTTGCTTCTCCAAGTGGTGGAAGGTAAGTCCTTTTTGCTGAGGACATCATACACTTCAAAGAACAGGGCCCCAAAGCCATTGAGCTGGAAGTGACCTGAACACTTTTCCTCTAAGAAATAGCATTCACTATACTAGAAAGTACCACATAAACTTCTAAAAGTGAGAAGCAATCAAACGTCCTACCCAGGAAGGACACATGTACCACAACAATGGCCATCGTGGCATAATAATCCTAATGGTGCAGGAGAGGCATGCATGATTAGCAGGAACCAACAGCTCTCTAATTGGACTTAACACCTACTTAGCAAGAGGGAAATCAAGCAGGTACTGGGAACCTATCTATTACTCAATGATAGTGAAATCATGGGTACTGGAAGAAACCCTGTAACCATAACTTTACTGAGTCAGTATAATCACTAAATATATTATAAATATTTGTCCTTATAACACCCAGATAAGTATAGTCCTCACTCATCAGGGAAACATCCACTTGCAACAAAGACAATTATAGAACCAACCACAACCAATGAAAATGCAGATTTGTATATCTCAGAGCCAAGGGGTTCATCTCTAAAACAACTCCCACACCTAAGCTTCAAGGATCTTTGCACAATTGGGGTGGACACATTTTAAGGGACAGATGATCATGGTGCTTAATGTGCGATTTTGTCTCAGGAACTTCAGAAGATACACCTACAGAGTTTCAACAGCATCACTACCTAAGCATGAGCTGAGAAAGAACAACAGCAGTAGATATGCTAATGTGGACCTAGGAAATCCCAGGAGGCCTTGACCCCAGATAAAGAACTGCAAGCTAGAAAGGTATGCTGAAAGCAAGCAAAGGAAATAATCTTACCCAAGAAAGAACACACCAGTTGGTTTATCCAATACCAAATCATCTGGAATATTGTTCTGCAGACTGAGCAGGGTGTACTTACTATGTCTGAAAAAAATACATGTATCATATACATATGCTCACATATGTATTTAAGAACAATTAATGAAAAAAAAAGGCCCACACAGAAAACTTTTAAAAAGGATAGTAGAACAGAGCAGCTTGTGTGACATTTTTATAGTATATTTTTAGTAATTACAATAAGTGCAATTTTTTACTATGGGCATTTCCATTTGAATTATTAATGCACAATGAGGACATATCACTTAACTATAAAGTCAACTTTAAGTGAACGTTTGGTTCAGAAGTTATCACGAAACTTACATATTTACATTAAAAACGTTACTGCACATATGTGATCTCATTATTTTCAATATTTCATATTATGGTTTTAGCACATCTTTCCCTAAAAAATTAAATATATAAGGGTACTTTTCAAATTAACTTCTTTGTTTGCAAATAAAGATCACATTTATCATATAGAGGGTATTATCAGGTATTGAATTGTCACATAGACAATGTTACCTCAGTATATATTGGAAATGCGTTTTTTTGTATTTTCTGTAATATATTAGTATTTTGCATTCCTACAAAGATACAGTGTTTTTTTTTTCTTTTTCATTTTTTTTTTAAATTTTATTTTATTTTACAATACCATTCAGTTCTACATATCAGCCACGGATTCCCTTGTTCTCCCCCGTTCCGCCCCCCTCCCCTTCCCTCCAGCCCACCCCCCATTCCCACCTCCTCCAGGGCAAAGCCTCCCCCAAGGACTGAGATCAACCCTGTAGACTCAGTCCAGACAGGGCCATTCCCCTCCTCCCAGGCCTAGCCAAGCGATGCTGCATAAGCCACAGGTTTCAAACAGCCAACTCATGCAATGAGCACTGGACCCGGTCCCACTGCCTGGATGCCTCCCAAACAGATCAAGCCAATCAACTGTCTCACCCATTCAGAGGGCCTGATCCAGTTGGGGGCCCCTCAGCCACTGATTCATAGTTCATGTGTTTCCATTCATTTGGCTATTTGTCCCTGTGCTTTATCCAACCTTGGTCTCAACAATTCTCGCTCATGTAGACCCTCCTCTTTCTCGCTAATTGGACTCCCGGAGCTCCACCAGATCTTCATGAACAGCCTGGACATAAGTGGGGGAAATGAAGGGCGAGGGTCGAGGGAAAGAGAGCTTGGGGGAGCGGGAGACCCCAGCTGGATCAAGAACAAAGAGGGAGAACAAGGAATAGGAGACCATGATAAATGAAGAACACATGAGAATAGGAAGAAGCAAAGTGCTAGAGAGGCCCACAGAAATCCACAAAGATACCCCCACAATAGACTGCTCGCCATGGTCAAGAGACAGCCCGAACTGACCCACTCTGGTTATGGGATGGCCAAACACCCTAATTGTCATGCTAGAAACCCCATCCAATGACTGAGGGATCTGGAAGCAAAGATACAGTGTTTTAATCACTATGCTTTTTTCCTGATTTTTCTTCAATACATTACAATTTGTGTAAAGATATTCAATGGAGATTTTTTAGTTTTTCTTTTCCATTGACAGATTAAAACAAATGACTAAATAAATCAAATTTCTGTCCTAGTGCATATTCATATATGCCTCACTTTGTAAGACAGACCTGCAAAAGTCGCCTTTGAAACCTGTGAAAGGTTAGTAGCAACCAAAAAGAAATCTCATAATGCCTGTGACAAATGGAGATCAAGACAAATCAGCAAATCAATTTCCCAAATGTAAAAAGTATGTTGGTTTACTTAAACTCTCTATCACAGTTGACTACGGACAAATTAAAATTTTGTGGGCTGACCTTGACCTACAATCTAGTTTGTTTGTATATTACTTGCCAATGCCTGGCACTAAAATTTGAGTTCCATTCTATATGAATCATACAATTAAGTAGCAATTGTTGTAAAATAATAATTTTACATTTCACTCTAAAATTGCTTCAGGTGAGTCCTCAAGTACAATACCGTAGAATGGATGTATAATGTTTGTAATGTAGGATAAAGTGAATTGTTTTTCCTTTACAGGCAAAGACTGTAGTTTCTTATATAGAAATATAAGATTTTATAGCTCATTTTGTAATTATTATCTGTGTGATTTCTTTCATGATAGATGTAGCCTCTCCACCTCTTTGTGAGTGATTAGCACTTGTACATGCCCACAAACTAATGCCTAATCTTGAGTCTTCGATAAACCCTGGCATTTATGTCTTCTTAATTATAGTTTATGACATATAAATACTTCAACTTTCAGTCCTCTTGATCTTTATGAACACTGTCTTTCAACCACAGAAGACTTAAGAGTGATACCCAAAAAAGGCATTGTGCTCTTCACCTGACAGCATGACTGGTTTGCTTACTTGTGATTAAAATACATGCTAATTATAGAAATGAAATTCAAGAAAAGGTAGCAGATACGTATTTTAAATAAGCTAATCCATTTATAGAAGCAATAAAGATCCCTAAAAATAGAATTATAAAAGAATATTTCACTCTTCCTACTTTCCAAATATTTTTGCTTGTTTAGAGCAAGCTCATTAATATTCATGACCTACAAACGTCTTAAATCATACTTAGAGTCATACTTCTAATATGAACTGTAAATCCTTTAGAAATTGAATGATTATCATTTGCCTCATGTATCACTTGTAAAAGCCCACATCATAACACATCATAATACATTTATTAAATTTGTTATGTCATATATGAGGTTCCATGAACAAACAACAAACAAACAAACAAACAAAAAAACCAGGAACAACAATCCATTATTCACTACACACTTTTGTTAACACTTTAAAAGGCATTAGTAGAATCTCAGGTAATATTTCCAGGTGAGAACATTCTCAGTTGACAAATAATTTCCCTTTTAATCAGGTATGGATTATCAACAGAGAATAATTCTGAGACCCTATAATATAAGGGCATCTTTTGGGAGAGGATTTCCTTTTGCATTCTATCAGAAGAAGTCTAAACAATGAAGTGAAATAATGAGAGCTTCATTGATACAGTGTGAGTTTCAATGTACGAGAGCAAGGACCTGATTTTGAAATGTGTTAATAACAAGAAGAATTAAATCTGTTATAAAGGAGAGGACAAAATGCAAAGAAAGGTAATTTTAATTGTTATAATAAAAGATAACAACATATATTTCAAAAATGTATGAGTAACCAAATTCATATTCTTGTCTTGAACATTATGACTTTAACTAGGTAATGAGCTCCTAAATTGAATTTGAAGGCAACATGAGTGCACACATTTAGAATATTGATCTCAGAGTTCTGAAGCCCATCTCATTTTATAAATATACCATAAACATGAATGTTTCCATATATTGTCAAAATCATATTAAGAAGACATAAATTATGTTCCATTTCAAATAAATATTTAAAAAAATAACAAGAACCTCAATGTTGAATTTGCCAGAATATAATAAAGAAGTTCATTAGAGACATAACTTTAGTATTTTAATAAGTAAGAGGAAAATAGAATTTCTATGACTTGACCATGTGATTCAAGTTCATGGCATGTTATTGGCTTAATAAGAGTCTTTGCAAGGGCCAGCACAATATAGTTGGTGACTGGAATGACTCGATACAAACAGGCACAATTTCCTATGCAGAGTCTCTGACCTATTGTCAACATAGCTGGATTTAGAATCACAGTGGAAATATTAACCTCAGTGAACTGATAAAACGTTTACAGAGATGTCTAACTGAGGAAGGGGGACCCACCACGAACATTGGTCATACCATCTCATAGATTTGATCCAGGACTAAACAGAAAAGTGTTAGCTGAAACTTCTCTATTTCTTGAGTGTTGATACAATGTGTTCAGCAAGCTATTGCTATCATTTACCTGCTTGGTAGACTTTATCATCAAACTGTAAGCTAAAATAAACCCTTCCTCTTGTCAGTTATTTTGTTATAGCAACAAGAAAATTAGCCAATACAGAAAATTGGTACTAAATATTGAGATCTGTGCTGTGTTAAACCTGCTCTACATAGTTCTTAGATCTTTGGGTTTAACGTATAGGAGTGATTTTTGAAGAGTTTGGAAATGTGGGCTAGAAAAGCCTTAGAATGCTGTAAGCAAAGCTGAAGGATTCACTCAGGGAGCATTTGGAAAACCAAGGTGCTAAGAAAAATGTGGAAAGTAAAGACCCAGATCATGATGTGTCAGAGGGGAATAAGGACACCTTGGGAAACAAAACCAGAGCCCAATTTTGTTGTTTTTAGCACTTCATCTAGTTTCTGCTTGTGACCTGATGGATGAGAGAAAATTCAAAATTAATGTACTAATTTCCTTGTGGTGATATATTATATACTGTAATAAAATTTGCCTGAAGATCAGAGAACAGAACAAGCCTCTAGATTAAACATAGATGCTACAGAGTGGTGGCAAACACCTTTAATCCTAGCACTCCAGAGGCAGAGATCTGTCTGGATCTCTGTGAGTTCAAAGCCACCTTGAAATGAGTTTGACTCAGTCTAGGAGAGAACCAGAGCCTGGCAGTGATAACACATACCTTTAATCCCAGCACTTGAGATATCATGCCTTTGCTTAGGAAGCACACGTGCCTTTAAACCCAGGAAGTGATGGTTGGGTGGAGAAAGTTATATAAGGCGTGAAGAGACAGGAACTAGAGACCTTTTCAGGCTTAGGAGTCCTAGAGGTAAGACATAGCAGTGGCTTGTTCCTTTGTCTCTCTATTTCAGCATTTACCCCAATATCTGGCTCAGGGTTTTTTATTGAAAGACCTATTAGATTTCATGCTACATTTTTTGGCAGAAATTTATTCAGGGAAAATTGCTTGTGAAGCCTTACATTCAGAATTTTGACTGACTACTTATGTCTGCTCTTATTAAGTTATACATTGACAGAGAGCAAAAGAATTCAAAACGGAGAAGCTTGGTGACAAAGACATGTAAACAAGTTTAGAGTCAACCACAGAGCATAGACAAAGCACATAAAACTTCTAAGAAACTAGTGCTCTTAAAGAAAAAAAATAATCATGTCCTTTACTGGAATAAAATAAATGTTACCCGATTGGCATGATTTCAATAATTGAAGTTTTCAACTTGTGAAACTGGAGATTCATTCCAAATGAGATCAGAGTGCATCAGTGGTAAAACTGCCTCTGAGGGAATAAACCCCTCTCACAAAACACCACCTTAGGAACCGGTTCTCTATAGTCAGAATGCAGATTATCTTGATTGACAGAATAGATTTTGGATTTTGAAGTTTTGAGGCTATTAAACACTATGAGGCCCTTGAGAGATGGATAAAATGCCTCTGGAATTAAGAAATGAATACGAAATTTTAGGGGTCAGTGGGGATTATTTTTTAATTTAAATGCTGTGTGATTGTTCTATTAAAAAGTGGAGTGGTAGTAGTTATTCTTCATTGTCAACTTTACTACATTTAGAATTACCATGGAAACACAACTCAGAATGTGTCTATGAGGTAGTTTGCATTAAAGTTCAACTAAGGAGAGAGTACTCATCCTAAGCATCATCAGGACCATTCCATGAAATAATGCCCATGTTGAATGAAATGGAAAAAGTAGACAGAGGTCCGTTATCATTCTTCCCCCACTTCAGGTTGCAGATGCAATGTAACCAGCTGCCTCAGCTGTTTGTGATCATGACTTTTCAACATGAATAGCTGTACCCTGAAACCATGAGCAAAAACTTCTGCTTCTAAAGTTGATATGTTTTTTTTCAGGAATATTTTACAGCAATGAGAAAAGTAACTAAGACATCAGGTCTTTTAGTATCTCCACAATCTTCCACTTTTCTCTTTTGTTGTTTCTGCAGTAACTGGGAAAAGCCCTGCTGTACTGACTTCCTTTACTGCTGTTTTCTAACAACACAAGTCAACCATTGCCTTTTATTTATACTTAGTCTGATTATGTAAGAACTTAGGAGAATAGTATATAATTATGTTATCACTTGTAACAAGTATTTATGTACCAATCTCATCTCTATCCTGTGATTACTAAAATCAGTCTTTTTTCATAATCTTTGAGTTTCCATGATCTGCCTCAATCTTAAAATCATGAAATGATCAGTTTGTGTATATGTATGGATTAATAAATTAAGGGTTGAATCATACAGAATTATCCAATAAATACATGCAGAACACATGTAATACAGCTCTGCCTTAAACCCTGTAAACATTACTATTTAAAACCAAAGATCTGACCGAATTTGAGGTCCATGATTTTTATGTCTAACTATAACCTGATTATTTTTAAAAGTCTCTGCTTTTTAAAATCTCATTACTAGTGAGTTATCCTTGTTTAACCTTGAAAATACAAGTGTCAAACACCCACACCTACACTTAGCCACATACACTGAATAAAATATTCTGAATTATGCTGAGAAAAAAGTCACTTTTTTATGTAATTGCTCAGGTAAATTATTATAGCTGAGAGAATAAGAAAAACTTTTTGTTTGTCCTAAAATTTAAGTGTCACTTAATTTTTGAGCTATTTAAAGGTTGGCAATTTCAGTCAATTTTATTGTCATTTTTCACTTGCTACACTCCACTCTCTCCTTGAACTGGTATTCACAAAAGGTTTAGGCTTCTCACTGCATAAGCAGTTTGGGTTTTAAAGAAAGGTAATATATATGAAACATTAGAAAAAATCATATTCATTTGCTCCAATTACTTTAAATGTCAAAAGCTCTCGGCTTAGATGAGCAATGCCCAACTTCCCCCTTAATCAGGATGCGACTTGACAGAAGTAGAATAAAAGTTTTAATGTTGATCTGATGGCGGAAGGATGGGGGTGACACTATTCAAATAAAGCTTCAGATTCAATTATTCAATTGTAGTATTTGAATTGAAGGATACAGTAAAGGGAGAGTATGGTTTTCAAATGAGAAATGCATAGAATGAGCATAAATTTAGCATTCATCTATTTATAATTATTATTTAAAATTACCTACCAAGAGCACAAAATAGCATGGGCCCCAGGCTCTTTCCTCTGAAAAAGCAAAATCGAAGAGAAATAGACTGTGACTCCTGAGGTAGATTTAAAGCCAATCTCATATCACATTTGTGGAGTTTTAGACTCAGAAGTTCTTTGAGATCAGCAGCTCCTATCAGGCTATGAAAAGCTGTGAGTGCAGCTTTAATGAAATTTAAATTTTTCAGTAATAAATTTAAAGCTGAATATAATGTAACAAGTTAACTCTAAGTGGCCAGGGTATTTGAGATGCTGAAAGTGACCCATGAACATTTCTTCTAGATATGCTTTCCAGAAAACGGCACTGAAGATGGGTGGGATTCAAGTATCCTCCAAGCCCCCAGGATCGGCTAACTTACAGTCCACCTGTTACTACTTAGGACAATCAAAACTAAGTAATTTTCTTTTATGGTGATCATAAAGGTACTCACTCCTGGCTCCCTAATTTCAGAGTTTCATATCATTAGTGTAATATGATGGAGGTTTTCATCTACTCACCTGCTCTTTTGCATGATCAAGAAAGGGTGTGTAAGGGAAATTTGATTACATTGTGCTCTAATGTTTAAAAAAAAAACAGTTACAAAACTATTTCCCCTTCCCTTCCTCCCTCCCTCTCTCCTCTCTCTCTCTCTCTCTCTCTCTCTCTCTCTCTCTCTCTCTCTCTCTCTCTCTCATCTCCGTCACTGTAGTATTAGGGATCAAGTTCAAGGCATTGCACAAGCTAAACAAATACAATCTCTGACACTTATTTCTAATTTTTTCAGTCTCTCTGAAATATTTGTTTCAGAAATAAAAACAAAATATAAGTATGCACACAAAAGCTATATACATACAGAGATACATTCACACAGAAACACACACATGCAGTTGTTTCAAACATTTTTGCTTTACTCTTTACATTTTGCACTTGCTACTTGCATGCATGGTGAGCGGGTTTATGTAATACAATTGCACTTTAATGCAAAGAATATTAATTGAATAGAGATTTACTCCAGACAGACTGCATGCCTTTAGATGCTTATGTGTGAATATGTCTCTAAGAGCATCCTCTTTGCACTTGTGTAACCACGCACAGCCTGAAAATGAAGAGGTGTGAACACCCCTGATGGATTAGTGATGAGGACCAATCGAAAAATAATTCTTTAAGTTTTATTCTCAGTGAACAACTCACAAAAATGATTATATAATTCTTGTGTATGGAAGTATCACTGCCCTAGCAGCCAATCTTTTCTCTAACTTTGTCTGAATCTGTTTATCTCCCCTGCCCTACATTTCTGTTCCCTTATATAACCTTGCAAATAAACTATTGCAGACAGTAGTTTTTCCTTGGGGCCTAGTTTCAGGGAACTCAGGATAAGAAAACAACCTCATTAACAGAATTTTTAGTTAATATTAAGTAAAGATAATATTTCCTGCTTTTAATTTCAAAGAAGGAAATGATATAAGACCAAGAAGGTTTATGACACATTTAGATATATTGGTTGCTTTGGGGAGAAAATTCCGTGATGATGCTGACATTGAAGGGCAAATCAGGTCACCTAATTACCGTCTACAACTTAGGAAAGAACTAGCTTCTTTTGCTCACAAGAGGGTTCATAAATTAAAGATTTTATTTGGTGTAAAATATTTTAGAACACCAGTTCAAAGATGATAACATTGCAGGATGAGTAAAAATATTTGGCTGAAAATTATGAAGTCATCCATTGTGCATTATCTGATTGCACCCTAGTAAGACTGGAGCTACAGAATTTAGTCAATTTGTCAGCTACTAAGTGTGTAAGTACTCAAAGCATAATAAATCTTAATTATAATATGTTCTCAAGATAAAACTATAGACAAAATGTGTATGGAAGTAATGGATCTTTGCAACATCTTCCTATGCATTGTGTGATGAAATCATGGCGCTTTAGCTATGGAATAGGAGCAATAGAACACATTATGAAAATTAGTTTATAGTAGTTTAGGATTGCTCTTTCTAAATGAAACCAGTAGAAATTTTGAAATTTCTGCTTGGCTCTATTTCTTTTATGTAGATACATCAAAATATATGCATGATTAAGAACTAGAATTTAAGTTTTGATGTCTAATTCTTTATAAGATATATGCAGTAAAATAATGTCTTTATGTACCAAATATATATATATATATATATATATATATATATATATATATATATATATGATAGTGGTCTTCTGTTGTAGAATATTATTTTAAGGTCTGCTACATTTGTTTATGCTGTGAAATATTTGTTTAATGATGGAAAGATGTGTTGCACTCTTTTATGATGCATTTGTTTAACTCTGTGAAGCTGTGTTATTTTGCCTGTCTAAGACATCGGATTGGTCTAATAAAGAGCTGAAGCATCAATAGCAAGGCAGGAGAAAGGATAGGAGGGACCAGCAGGCAGGGAAAATAAATTGAAGGAGAAAAAGAGGGATGAGGAAGCAAGAGAGATGTAGGAGAAAGACAAGAAGGCAAAGAGAAATCCAGGGACCAGGCACCGGGCTTCACATCAAGCCACAGAGTAGGAAACAGACAGGTGAGTGTACAGAAACAGAGGAAGATAAAACCCCAGAGGCAAAAGGTAGGCCGGATAATTTAAGTTAAAAAAAAAATCTGACTAGAAAGAACTCAAGCTAAGCCTGGATATTCTTAGGAAAGAACAAGGCTCTGTGTATTTATATGGGAGTTGGATGGTGGGTCCCTTCAAAGAGCAAAAGAGTAAACACAACAACAGTCCTTTTATATGCATATGATGATCAAGATGGCAACGAAAACACCTTGGAACCCAGGGTATTTTAACTCACTTTATATTGTAGGAGAAATCATTCCTTATGAATATGTGTCAATGCACTTACAAGCAAATTTATTGCGGTGCTATTCACATGTAAGCACGGGCATATCCCAGAGACTTCAAAGGTTTAGTTGCAGATTGCTGTAATAAAATGAGTATCTCAATAATGTGAGCTACTTGAGCTGGAGCTACAACTCAGTGGAAAAGAACTTGACAAGTGTGTGTGTGTATCAGTCCCTGGTGTGATCATCAGGATCGATGCATAAATGTTTTTTTAAAGTAAGGTACTTGATTTCTTTTTCTAGCCTAGTTGATATGAAAGTCATATTCATAGTATACTATATTACATATAGCACCACATTGTATACAACATATGCCTCTATTAAATAAATTTATTACTAACGATTGAATAATCAAGTGAGCCCTGAGTAAGACATGGTCTTCTAACTATTAGAGGGTTTTTATCTCAATGTTCATGGCTGCTTACTTGTTAGGGTGATGGGTCCTGAAGATTAGCTGTGGCAATTTATTGACATGACATGAAATATTTATTTTTGTGGGTCTTACCAACCAATTGTGTTTCTAATCTTCTATATTGTACCCAGTCGAAGCATTAAAAAGTGATATTGTTTTAAGTTCTATTTCTCTTGCTAAGAATGTAGGTAGACAATTTTTCATAACATAAAGAACAAAATCAGGCTGCAGAGACAGCTCAGTGGATAAGAGATGGCATTGCTCTATCAGGGGACATGGATTCACTTCCCAGCACTCATATGGTGGTTCAAAATCATCAGTGACTCCAGTTTTGGGGAAGCTGAATACCTATTCTGAGATCCTTGGGCATAAGACAAGCACATAATGCACATACACACATGCAGGAAAAACATTCATACACATAAAATAAAATAAATGAATCTTTAAAAAGAACAAAATCCAATTTCTCAATGTCAAACATAATTTTCAGATATCCATCTTAATCATCCAATTTTTTAAATTCAAAACTAATAGAAGGTAATTTAATTTAGCCTATTTGTAAACAATATGGTGTTTGTCATTGTATTTTATTTGCTAATTAGGAGTTTTATATTTTAGTTTTAGTGTAATTTGTATAGATTTTAGATTTTTGACTCTCTCAATGATACTGGCTGTGTATCAGAAGACACCTAATATTTCTAGCTTCATATTACTTACAGTTTCATTGCAAAAAATAACTAGCAACTATATAATGCATTATATTAATATACTATTAGATTTCTCATTTGTAAATTATTTACAAATTAGAAAATGCAATTAATCATTATTTTCTCTCTAAACTATGAAGCTAAGTCTTGGCATGTGAAGTTCCAGAGGGAAGTTTCAGAGTCAGACAAAGTCCTTTGGAGCTGTTACATATTTGCTCTTGTGAATTAAGATTCTGTGGTTCTGGTAAGCTGCAGTTGAGGAATAATCCATGATTAACAGGAGCCCAGGACCATTGATGTGAAACATTTGCTTAACTTGGACAGTTGATCCTGGTCAGCTGAAACTGAGAAAGTAGTGGTGACTCTGAAGAGACCACAGCATTGAGGTGAAACCTTCTGGGAAGTGTTTCCTCAGGGTTAGCCCACAGAAGCTAAGAAGGGGGTCACAGTTCTTCCACATGCTTGGAATGGAACTTGGGAGTGTAAGAGTCTCTCAGGCAGTACTGGTTTTGTAGGCATGAAGGGGTCATGGAGAGCAACTGAGATGTGGTACTGTGAGAAGCCAGGAGAAGCCATTGGTAATGATGCAGTCTGAGTAGTAAGTAGGTGGAGTACCAGGGTTGAAGGGGTCATGGAGAAAAGTTGAGGCTTTGAACTGTGAAGAGAACACAGGACAGGATTTTGTGCCCATCCACAGTGTAGCTTATGGGAGTGAGTTTACTTCAGATTATTCACTACAACTGGCTATTGTTATTTGTTTATAGGTCTCTGTGGAAAGACATGCTTTTGCCCGTGGTGGCTTGTCTGCCCCTTGCAGCTTCTCTGCCCTGTGCAGCTTGCCCTTGAGATTGTCTGCATTACTCCTCAACTCCTCTTAACCCTCACAGAATAAATTGTCTGCCACTCTGAATTAAGTTGGGTATGGTGTGAGATGTTCGTTCACCTCATTTATTGTCTCCATTATCTCAGGTCCCACTGCCTCTAGAGGGGTAAACAAACTCCCTTCTTTCTCTTGCTTCCACACCTCCATTTCTACCTGTCCCCACTGTCCTTTGAATTTATAACCTCTGGTTTCACTGATTGTTATTGCATGAATATGTACATATATATTCCCAAATACAACTTGAACAGCTTATATAATGTTACTTGGATGTATCTTTTCATGGCTGACCCTTTGGCATTGTACAGTTCCATGGCACTTTTTTTTTTTCTGTCTTGCCATCCTTTTATGTCAGTCTTTATGTTAGGAAATGGCCATACTTATTAAGTGCTTTATGACCTTTATTTTTTCTATCCTTATGATGTTTAAATATGGGACAATTGTGGTTTTTCTTCCTTTGCTTTGGTGTTGTTTATTTAGTTGGAGATGCTTGATTATTTTCTCTTGCTGCTTGGCAACAGATTTCTAGTAAATGCTCTTCATCTGATGCTACCATGTGAGGCTCAATCACA
Organism: Peromyscus attwateri; assembly: GCA_902168425.1. NCBI lineage: Eukaryota > Metazoa > Chordata > Mammalia > Rodentia > Cricetidae > Peromyscus > Peromyscus attwateri. Next base: position 40,797 of record CABHPP010130678.1, on the reverse strand, counting down.
AACACTTTCAAAAACATAATCAATTTTAATATGTTCACATTACATTTCCTTTATTTGTAATAAAATAAGTGCATCTTATAATGAAATTATGAATTTACTGTTATGAAATAAGTATACATCCTAGCAATTTTCAATTATTTTATTAAGTTGGATGTGAATATTGAGGGTGAAAGGTTTCATTTGATGTTGCTGTGCTTTCTATGGTTTCATCTGAATATTGTTTACCCTTTTATAAAGTCTTCATATTTTGCTTCTCAAAATTCAGTCAACTCCAAGGTAAAGGGCTCTTTCCATATCTGTCTCTGCCTCCATTGTTGCACATAATACACATTTTGCTTTGTAGGAGGAGATCCTGTAACTTATAATGCATTCGCACCCCTCTCTAAATTCTTGTCATATGCAAATTTCAGTGGCTGGAGATCTCAGTCCATTGTTAATTAATTTTACTTCTATTCTGAAGATTTAAATCAGAAGTCCTACATTTGATATTCTATGTGCTGGTTACAGATTCTAAAGGGATTTTTTTTTCTACATACTTGTCATTTTCTAAAAATTGAATTCTTATTTTTTAAACATTGATTTCTTAGTGACTTTTTCTCGTTGCTGTTGTTTTCCTTGTACATTTTGTCATTCTTTCTGTTGGTATTTTCTATTAGAAGGAGAAAGATGCTGAACTAAGCAAACACGTTCCTTGTAGAGAATTTTTTGAAATAATTGGAACACATATAAATACTTTAAAAGCAGCTGGACATATAAACCTTTCTACCTACTATAAACTTAAAGGTTGGATTCAGTATTCTGTGCAGAAATAACATGTTATTCTCAGTTGTTTAATTCTATCAGACCCAAGCAATAAAAAAAAATAAATCAGTGTCACATGGTTTCACAATAAAGAGACACAAATGAAAATTATGCTAGAGGCCAAGTGTATTATTCTTTTTCCATAGACTTGCAATTGTCACATTAAAATCTGGAGCAGACAAGATTTATGATTAAAGGATACATTTTACTTTAGACCAGCTCATATTGAAACTATAGATCTTAGATCTATATGATCTGTTTTTCCCTTAGCAATCAGGTAAAATAATTCTTATTATATTTTAAAACTGGGAAGTGTTTGTTGTCAGAATTTTATGAATTATTAGAGTCCCATCCGTGCTATATCTGGACAATACTGAACTTGGGCAAACTGAAATACAGAGTCTCTTTTTTTTCCTTCCTTTCTGCCTCAGCTCTAATGGTTTTGACTCTTTGCCATGTGCTTATAGGAATTGTTGGAATGGGAAGAGGGACAGTATACATGTATTTATGCATGTGTTTTTATTTATCGGAATGGTGTCCAGGATTGGAGATGACCTGTGAGAACTCTGCTCAAACTGCCTTTGAGTAATGATGTCAAAGAATGCAGGCTCTGCAAACTGAAAAGAACAGACAGTGGAGAATAGAAGACAGTGCACCATGACAGGTGTCAGATTTACTTCTGCTTTGTCTAGGCTTAAAATTAAAATCTAGCAGAATTAAATAAAATCTCTCCTGATCCAAACAAACTGGGGGAGACGAATGTGATGATGGTTGGCTGTTGAGAACTATATTTAGTTAGGGCTCATTTTCATTTGAAAAGAAAATAAGACCCCCCCCCAAAAAAAAAATAAAATCAACTAATTCATGATCATATGTTTCTTTTAGTACTTTGATAGTGCTATTAGATTAATGACAATTTAAAAGTGAATGCACCTAGCATTGGAGGGATGAGTCTCCAGACCACTTACTGCTCCTCTAAGGGACCAAAATTTGCTTCTCAGCATCCATGTTGAATGGCTCACAGCAACTAGCAATTCTAGCTCCAGAGGATCTGATGATCTGAAGCTTCTTCTGGCCTCTGTGAAAATCTACACACAGGTGGTGTACACTTACACAGGGACATATAAACAGGGACACACATGCGTGGACACACACACACAGACACACAGAAATACTCAGTACTAAAAGCATAAAATCATACGACAACATAGAAAGAATTGGGGGCCATTTTGTTAAGTAAAATAAACCAGACACGGATGCACCAAAGCACGTATTCTGAGACATATGCAAAACCTAAAATAGAAAACCAGTAGACGTCTACAGTAGAGTGGTGATTGTTACATGTCAGGAAGGATAGATGTTGTAAGGGGAGGAGATCTGACAGTGGCACCATCCATTCTATCGTTAAGTGTGGTGGATTGAATGAGAATGCCCCCCATAGGCTCATATATTCTCATACTTAGTCCCTAGCTGATAAACTATCAGGGAAGGATTGGGAGGTGTGTCCTTGTTAGAGGCAGTGTGTTACTGGTGGTGGGCTTTAAGCTTCCAAAAGCCACTGCCAGGGCCAGTGTTGCTCTCTCTGCTGGTGCCTGTGGTCAGGATGTAAAATTTTCAGCTGCTTCTCCCAGCATCATGACTGTCTCCACGCCGCCATGCTTCTTGCTTTAGTGATAACAGACTAAACCTCTGAAACTTTAAGTGAGTCCCCCAAAAAATGTTTTCTTATATAATAGTTGCCTTGGTCCTGGAGTCTTTGCACAGCAGTAGACTATAACTCAAGGCAGTCATGAGTTCTATACACTGGGTACTGCATTGACAGCTGCTATGTTTAAAGACTAGGGGAAAGCATTTTCAACATAAGGAAACGATATTTGTGGAAACCGATAAGTTTAATCTGATTTTAATCCTACAAATTGTATTGATGACATGGGCTATTAGATGGTACACAGAATGTCACATTCAACGTATAGACAATATTAAAATAAGTTGTAAGAGTACAACATGGCTAGAAGAATACACAATTTTTTTTTTTTTTTTTTGGTTTTTCGAGACAGGGTTTCTCTGTGTAGTTTTGCGCCTTTCCTGGAGCTCACTTGGTAGCCCAGGCTGGCCTCGAACTCACAGAGATCCGCCTGGCTCTGCCTCCCGAGTGCTGGGATTAAAGGCGTGCGCCACCAACGCCCAGCTCACAATTCTTAATTAAATACTGAATTCATAATTAAATACTGAAGAAAACATCTTAAACACAAATTAATTGTAATGCTATTTAGCTTGTGATTGAAAGATTTCTGCTATTTGAACTAGTGCATTAAATACACTAGCTGAGATCTCAAAGGAAATTATATTTGCTAGGAATTTGCAAAAATTTTCCCAAAGTGAAATATATAACATGCCAAGTTGATTATTTAAATTGATACAAACACTTGGTTAATACTAATTAAAATATTTAATATTATTAATTTCTCCATCTGTATGATATTCCTTTGCATGCTAGTCATAATCTACTTGCGTATTTGCAGAAATTATTCCTTTGTATATAAATAACACATTCATCATGTAATACTTTTGCACAAATCTCCTCCTATTGATATTTTTTTCAAGATATTAAACCATTTATCTCAATTTTCTATGTATCTTTTGGAGAATTGAAAATATTAGTCACGAATGATTGCTATTACTGTTAACAACAAGAAAAATAGTATTGAGTCATACTTTTCATGTTCACTCCTATCATTATTCTATGGAGAGTCCATTTCTTTTCTGCTTTTGTTTGTCAAAACTATAAATTTCAAAATTGAGTACACATGTGTCAGTTTTTTTTTAAACTTTCACAAATCTCTCATTCCAGAAGTTATTTCTTATGCTTCTGAAACATCTAGAAGCTTTCTAAGGAACTTTTTTTATGAGAGAATATCATGTTATTGCTTTCATTTTTTTCAAATTTCCTTTAATATTAAGGATTGTGAGATCTACATAAAATTGAAGGAAGATTTTAATGTACAGTAGTATATACTTCAATTGCATCCATTAACTGTTAGTAGCTTGCCATATCAATCACTTTTTTATTTTGTCCTAAATATCTAGATGTCATGATATATTTTCCATTAATCCTTCTACATGATTTGCCTAAAATAAGAACTTGAAATTTGAACATGGACAAAACAAAGCTATTTTCTAAAATGTATCCTTTCCTTTTTCTCCCTGTCTGTCTTTCTGTCTTATATAATTAATTACAATATTTCTCTGTTGTATTCCTTCTAAGCCCCCCCATATGCCCTCCCTGCTCTCCTTCAAATTCATGAACTCTTTTATTCATTATTATTGAATATATATTGCATCAATATATGTTTACTGTAATAGTTAAGAGTCTCTATATATGTATATACACACATATATAATCTGCTCAATAAATATAATTTTGTGCATATACATGTTTTCAGAGCTGACAATTTGTGACTGGAAAACCAATTTGTGGGCTCTTCCATGGTAAAACTGCCTCTCCTCCCAGATTTCCTTAGTAGCCAATAGGTATTTGTGTATGGTTGAGGCATTGTAGACTTTTCCCAGTCCGCTATGGCATGTCCATTGGTGTTGTCTTTGTTTGACTCACATTTGGGAAGTCATGTTCAAAAGGTTTTATGTGTGCAGCTTCTAATTAAGGTCTTTATTTACATTTTCTTCATGCCTATGTAGTATATTTGTATCTTTATCTCTGATTAGAGATTTTGACAAAGGTTTTCCAATGAACTGATGTGATCTGTTTGTGATTATTTTTCTATATGTATTCACCTTCCATTTTCATTTATTCAACATAAGCTCCATTTACATATCTAATTATATTTATGAAGAGAATAGATCAGTAGTCCTAACATATTTAAAGATTCTAGTCAGAATTTTGGTAACAAAACTACTTAAAAAGTTAATCATATTTGAAGTCATTCTGTTACTGCTATTACCACTGATTCAAATATGATTCTTTGGTTATCTGCTTTCCCGTATCTCAATTATATATTCATTTTCAACTCATCATAAATTAGTTAGTACATAATTTTTTTCTTTTTTTCATTTTCTTAAATGCACAATCTATCTAGATATTAAACAAATCTTCTATACCTCTCATTACCTAGAATAGGAGACAGATTATGATGCCAAAAAAAATGGTCTAGGGTCTTTCAAAACACTGATTTCTTAGGCATTACATATACCTGCTAAGTCAGAAACTCTATGGCTAAAAGTATGCATTGACATGTTAGCCCTGGATGCTTCTAGTACTATAGAATGTATTTTCCTATTATCCATATATGCTCCTTTGAAATGGCATTAATATGACTTCTTCACTAGAAACAATTCAATATTCTCTAGCCACTTTAAAGAATTATTTTACTATGGAAAGCCCACAAACTCCGATCTAAATCTTTGTTGTTAATGACTGCCATCAGTTGAACTGAATTCCATTAAAACAGATATATTGATTTCACACCAACTATCTCAGAATACAACTTCATTTTGAAATACCATATTTAAATTTAAAATGATATCCTGAGGGTGATGGTCATTCTGTATATACTAGCTGAGCATTTGAATCTAAATATTGAAGGGAAATATGAAAGCATATACTAAAGAGACTTGTATGTGTCTATAGTGGTGAATATACAGACTAAAGAATTTTAATGTTTACCACTCAAAATAACACAGGTTTCTTGACAGTTCAGATATCCAGTCTCCAGAAACACAACACAATAGTTCTTTTGTTAAGACCCAGAGTTTTCAAACATTTTAGTAACATCTTCACAAAAGTACATCCATGGTATATGCTATATTAGTGTTATATAGTTTCTATACCTATAACTTGCATATATAAAATATATTTAAAATTGTTGAACATGTAGTAGGACAGATAGGCATTCATTTTTACTAGTTGATTTTATTCAGTTTTATTCTCTAGTAAAACGGGTTTTTAGAAAATTTATATGTTATAAAAATAAACTCAGTGGGCAGTGGTGGTGCATGCCTTTAATCCCAGCACTCGAGAGGCAGAGGCAGGCAGATCTTTGTGAGTTCGAGTCCAGCCTGGTCTACAGAGTGAGATCCAGGAAAGGCTCAAAGCTACACAGAAAAACCCTGTCTCTAAAAACAGAAAAAAAAAAATAAAATAAACTATCTCATTTAACCTAAAACAAGAGTGTTTTATAATATTTAATCTTAATTTTCAAGTTGAATTGATGTAGAATCTTTATGAAAACACACTACTATGAATTACTGTTGGAAAGTTCCTAAATTTTAAACTGATATGGAAAGGCCATGATAAATGTGAGTGGCACCATTTCATTGAGTGGGCACCTGAACTGAAAAAAAAAAAAAAAAAAAGGAACTAAAAAAGGTAAGCCATAGCATTTATTTTTTCCCTCTACTTCCTGATTCCTGAGACCGGATACAATGTGAGAAGTATCACAGGCCTTCCCTGCTATGAAGGACTGTGTGCTCTAGATATGAACCAAAACAAATCTTTCCTTCCTTAAGTTACTTTGGTCAGAAATCTTGTCACAGCAATAAGAACACATGACACATACTTGATGATAAATAGCCCTTTTGGAAATACATTTGGAGTAATTTTTTTTTAAAAGTAGAGGCCAAAAATAAATGAGTAAAATTTAAAAGAAAGAAAGACTACTTGTACAAACATCAATATAAGAAAATATTTGCAAAGCATGTTAAATGTTAAATATATACAGAAATATCTTCTTTGAGTTACTTTCAGTTTTAAAATACCAGTTGACCCATTATCACTTACATTATTACAGAAATATGGACAATGTGTATACACATATTTATTTCACTCATAACTAAATTCTATTAAAATGGATAAGGTCAATAACACAAGTGACAATACCTCATGCTGGCTAGGATGTGGAACAAGGAGATCAACTATCAGTAACTGCTGAGAGCACAAACTGGTACAGCCACTATGGAAATCAATATATCAGTTCCTCATTGGGAATCGATCTACCACAAGACCCAGCTATGCCACCCTTGGGTATATACCCAAAAGATGCTCCATTCTACCACAAGGGTATTTACTCATCTATGCTCATAGAGGCTTCATTAACAATAGCTAGAAACTAGAAACCACCTAGATGTCTTTCACCTGAAGACTGGATAAAGAAAATGTGGTCTATTTACACAACAGAGTATTCTCAGCTGTTAGAAAAAGTGACAACATGAAATTTGCAGGCAAATGGACAGAACTGGAAGAAAAATCATCTGAGTGAGGCAACACAGGCCCAGAAAGAATTGTATGAACTCACTTATTAGTAGTCATTAGCTATGTACTATACAATAATAACATTACATCCACAGACCCAAAGAAGTTAGATAAAACAATTTATGACTACATAATACCCATTAAACATACTTTCTAATCTGTCCTTTGATCTTTGGCAGTTATGGATGCTTTGTGTTTTCTCAGTACTGTGGCTGAATAGATATATCAAATGAGTAAAATCATCTATTTGTTCTTTGGTGAATGACTTCTTTTACTTAATAGTGTCTGGAGGAATCACTATGACATGTAACAGGGATTCTTTGTTCTTTAGGACATCTTTGGAATCTTTCGGGAAACTCTCGGAGGAAGGAAAGGATAAAATTTGAAATGTTAACGGTTTCTGTTGCACCCTTCTATTAATTCTACAGAACACTTTTCTAAATATCTCAAAGCCTAGCTAATGTATAAAGAGTGAACTACATGTAAGTTTCTTGTATTTTATGACGTGTGTGTGTGTGTGTGTGTGTGTGTGTGTGTGTATGTGTGTGTGTGTGTGTGTGTGTGTGTGTGTGTGTGTGTGTGGCAGATATTTTGGACTGTGTGGTATGTGTCTTTAATTTTGTTTATGAACTCTGGACCCTTATGTGTTAGAAAATCTGAGGATATACTGATGATTGATGAATAATGTAACACACTTAATTACTCATGTTAAATTAATAATATTAACACATAATTATAATTTGGTGAAGTTATTTTTTTAAATAAGCATTTCAGGTACAGCTGTTAAGAAGCCAACCAATATCAGTCAAATATCCTAAAACTTAAAGTTCTGTATTTTTGTATAAAAATACAGAAACCATGAAATACAATTCATTTCTGAGCTTTGTATATCATGATATATTGCATCAAAAACAAAAAAGATACTGATCATAGAAATAGCTTTCCTTTTATGTAATAGTAATATAGCTTTCTTTACATATATTTTAATACACTTTCATTAAATATTTGTAATAAAACTAATACTTAAGGTTTATTTTTTAATTATATTAGTTACTAATATACATGGACAGACAACTTAGGAAAGATGAGGCAGAACTTTCCTGGTAAGGAAGTTTTAAATTTCACTTTAAGTATTGTGAAGGCCTAGAACAGGCAAGAATATGAAGCCTAGCTTCAGAAATAAGAACTCTATCAAAACATCACAGCACTGTAGATACTTTTTCTCCCTCTTGCCTTCTACAAACAGCAATATCTTGATCATGGCATAATATCAAATTACTGAGGATATTAACAAGAAACTGAAGAAAAGTGTGACTAAGTATGCAGGGCAGATACTGTTCATGATGCTGATATAAACCACTATGTGATAAATAATCACTGTCATATTTCCTGGGTTTAGATTCTCCTTGAACATACACATGAAAGTATATGTGAGTATTACTCCAGAATGCATCGTCAAAGAAGAACTCCCTGTATGAATAGAATAACATTTATAAACAATATCATCCAATGAACATTGTTCCTAGGATGAATATAAAATGAACATGAGAAACACAAGACGAGTACCTTCATTCATCTCCATTTACTGAACCATGGCAATGTGAGGAGTCCCAGCTTGCTGCCATGAGCTTACCTATGTTCTCCTCAATAAAGGATTATAGTTTTAAATTATGAGCCAAAAATATCCATCTTCCCTTCAGTCATTAAATTCCCTCTATTTATTTTGGAGGAGAAGGAAGATAATATGATGATAACAAGAAGATATCTTATCTTGTTTGAATCTTCGGTCATTTTATTTTGTGAAAGGTCAATTCTTACTTGGCTTCTGATTCTCATGTCCTTGGCAAAGAGTGGAATTACTTGTTGGTTCTGGCAGCTGATGAGCTCAGGCTACAATCCCAAGTCTGCTACTTACTAGCTGAATGCTATTTGGCAAGTCCTTTAGAATTTCTGGTCTTTAATTTACTCCTTTATTAAGTGATTATAGCAATTTTAGAAAGTCCAGGATTGCTGTGAGCTCCATTAGGTATTAAATATGAAATTGTATATGCATATTAGGTATTTAACCAATATTGAAACAGAAAATGAAGAACATCTTTCCTAGTCACAGATTTTTGACGAACTTTTTATTCAGTATAATTCATCAAGTTCCTGGCCACTAAATTTTTGTTGAATATTTGATTTGTGAATAAAGTTAAAAAGACATGAATGTACTATTCTGAAAACTCTATGATTCGATTTTAAAGTGGCTAATTTGCAATTGATCTGTTTGTATAAGCCTGGATGTTCTAAGTCTAAACATGAATGAGTTAAGTTGTACATAAACCGGTCACTATGGCACTTGGTTAAAATAAAATTAATGTTACTGATTATCATATTGTGGTAAATAATTCTGAGTATTCAAAATACAACTGAAAAACTGAAATGAAAACATTTTTTCAAGGATCCCATTTCTCAAGGTTGTAATGTTCATTCTACCACTGCATGTTATTGCCGTGATGTGTGTCACAGTTCACAAAAATCTAGTTTCAAAACACTCCTCAAAGAGACATACATGAAAACTAACTGTCACAACATTTTCATTCATAGCAATGGCTAAGCATCTAGTCCACTCAGTAGACATAGTAAGAGTAACAAGACCAGAATACCTGACACAAGATATGTGGTTCTCAAAATTTCTTATGCTGGGATTGGACATGGGATAGTTGCTTGGCATTAAAGGTTCACTTTTTAAAATTTTTCTTTGAGAAACAAATATTTATATTCTTTTTTTACAACTGTCATATAAGCTTTATTTTATTCTTTAAAATCCATTCAAAATTTAAAATATTTGGAATAATACAGCTCCAGTTTAAACATTTAAGTTTCCACCTTGAAAAAAAGCGAGATCAAATGTACTTTGGCACAAGGGGTCCCATGGAAACCTTCAAACATCAAATGTTATTGCCAAGGCTATATGGTTACTCTCCACAACCTGATGGTAAGGCAATACTGCTGAAAACAATACTTTTCCATGTCACTGAACACAAAGAAGTCAATCTGGTGCCTAAACAGAAGCTTCACTCCTACTGACCAGCAATCATGGTATAGGAAGGTACTCTGCACACTACAGAGAAAGGTAATCATCAATATCAACCAGCTATAAATCCTGTGATCTACAACAATGACCTGCTTGTAAGATATACTGGTGCAATAGTGGCCACATGCAATGGGAATAACCAATCATTTTTTTATTTGATTTAAGGCCCAATCCTGACATAGCTAAAGTAGCCAAGAACATGAGACTAGATAGGTCATAGGCCTAGAGAAAAACATATTACTACTATTATGCTAAAGAAACCTATCAATAAAATGACTCCTAATGACATACTGCTATACTCATAGATCAGCGCCTTTTTCATCCCACATCAGAGAAGCTTCTTCTTGTAGTAGGTGGGATTCAACACAGAGAACCACAAATGGGCAATATGCAGAGAATGAGAGACTTTGGAGCACTCAGCCCTAACTGGGATGTCTTCATCAAACTCCTCCCCTTAAAGCTCAGGGATCTATGCAGAAGAGGAGGCAACCAGATGATAAGAGCTAGCAGTGATGGATGACTCCAAGGAAACATGACAGGTACAACAGGACTGACACACATATGAACTCACAGAGACTCTGGCAGAATGCACAAGACCTGTAAGGCCCAAGCCAGACAGGGTCCCAGCACTGAGAGGGACAGTTGGACACAGGGTCCTACCTCTAATCAAGAAGCTGTCTGCAATTGATGCCCACTGGCAGAGGAAAACTCGGTTTTGTCCAATGAAGTCTCAATGAGTACATCAAACACACTAGAGATCCTTGAAATTTGTTCACCAATTTGTTCACCAAACTTCATGCTGACATTGTACTATTCTACACACTTCAAAATAATATTTGTTTAATTTTTTAAAAAATATTTTGGTTTTGCTATTTTAAGTACATCATTTCCTCATTTGCTTTATTCTTTCCAAATACGACCATACATATATACATATATATATCCTTGCTCTTTTATCCCAATTAATGACCTCATTTTTCATTAGTTGTTTATACACACACATCTATCTATCTATCTATCTATCTATCTATCTATCTATCTATCTATCTATCTATCTATCTACCATCTTTCTATCCCTCTATCTTTCTATTATCCATCTATTTATTCCTAAACACATACGTATAGCCCTCTCAATCTGTGTACTGTTTCTTGTAAGTATGTTTCATGGATGAACATCTATGGTGTTCTCTTCCCTGCAGAAATCTATTTTCCAACTCTCAGCATTCCTGAGTTATTTGCAGTGCATTGTGTATGGTTGAAAACTCGTATTCTCTTTTCTGTTCTCTTTAGCAATGACTTTTATGGTTCTTGATCAGGTCACTTTTATTCAGTAATAATATTGAGACTTTATGGATGTAGCTTTTGACATTTTTTTCTTTTTCTTTTTTACTTGAGGATGGATTCTTTTCTCATAAAATACATCCCAGTCACAATCCTCCCCACCCCCACTCCTCCTAGCTACTCTCAACCTCCTCCCCTCTACCCTAGATCCACTCCCCCTGTTTGGCCTCCAAAAGACAACAACCAAACAGAACCAAACATGATATAATAAGGTGAAAACCCTCAAACTAGGATAGACAAGGCAACCCAACAGGAGAAGATTCTCAAGAACCAACAAAAGAGTCAGAGATCCACCACTCTCACTTTTCGGAGTTCAAACAAACACCAAGCTGACAGATAATAACAAATATGCAGAATATCTGGCACAGACCCATGCAGGATCTGTGATCACCATTTATGCTTCTGTCAGGCCAGGTGAGCTCTTCTTAGTTGATTGAGTAGGCCATGTTCTCCTGGTGTCTTCCATCCCCTCTAACTCATACAGTTGTTCCTCCCCATCTTCCACAGAGGTCTCCATCTCTGGGGTGAGGGATCAGATGGAGATCTCCAATTTAGACTCTCTGGCTGTGGGTCTCTGCACCTGCTTCATTCTGCTACTGGAGGAAGCCTTTTTGAAAATTATGGGACAAGGCACCAATGATTGAGTAGGAATCATTTTACTGATTTTTATTTTTTTTATTTTTTCTTTGAGTCATGTTTGGTTCTACCCTAGGTCTCTGGGCTATTCAGTGTCCAGTTTCTGGCCATCCAGGTAGTTTAGTGCATATCTCCCATGGCATTAGTCTCAAGTTAAACCAAGTACTGGTTGGCCACTCCCACAAATTCTGTGCCACCATTGTCTCACCGAATCTTGCAGGCACAACCGATTGAAGGTTGAAGTTTTTGTGGCTGGTATCTGAGTTTCCCTTTTTGTGCTCTGAGGAGTAGTTTCTCATTCCAGAGGGACTTAGCACATAGAGGTGAAGATTCTAGGCCCACACCAGCTTGAACTCTCTATATTCAATGGGCTGTATGAAAGTTGTCCTTGGCAATGCGACCCAGTTGTCAGTTTTCACTGATGTCCCTCAATTAAAGAATGGATAAAGAGAATGTGGTATATGTATATAACAGAGTATAACTTCTGGGATTTTAAAACAAAGACATCATGAAATTTGTATGGTAACCCAGAACAGACAAACTAATATGGTATGCACTTACTTATAAGTAGATATAGGTTGTTAAGTGCATGAAAATCAATCTACAATCCACAGACTCAGAGAGATTAGGTAAAGAGGAGGGCTATAGGGGAAAAGCTTGGATATCCCTGGAAAGGGGAAACAGAATAGATTCTGCTGGTGTACTGTGGGTGGGTGGGTGGGATGGGAGTGGGTGGGATCAGGTGGGAAGTAGAGGCATAGAGGGAGAGAGTACCAGGTGGTATAAGAGCAAATATTTAGATTAAGGGCAAGCTGGAATTGGGGAGCATGGTGGGGGGTAGTGTGAAGACTTAATGCTCTGGAAACTTTCTGGAACCTGTGAGGATGATCCTCGTGAGGATTCTAAGTAGTGGATGATTTGGAGTTTTACTGGCCATTTTTGTAGCAAGGCAAGTTTTGCACTGGTGATACTGGATTATATTCCATTGAGTTTTTGGCTGTAGAGGTCCTGTGGAGTTCCCTAAAGAACTCAGGCTTTTCACAAGGTTAAAGAACACAATCTCACTGCCAACTCCTTTTCCTCTAGGTCTTAAATTTTTTCCAATCCTCTTTTGGGAAATGTCCTCTGAAGCTTAGTTGTAAAAGTTGTTATCTCAATTTATGCTATCCATAAATCTGCATTTTGTGTGCTTGTGTTTTTTGGAACAGACTTTGTCTGCTGAGATATTTCCTTGATCATGGTGAGGACAATACTCACCTGTGGGTAAAAAGGTATTTAGGATGTAGTTAGGGCTTAGGATGGTTTAGTAATAGTAATGTAACTGTTGTAGATTCCGTTTTAAGATCTATTACTTCACTACCGCTGGGTGACTAGGTTTCCAGTACCAGGCATACTTTCTCTCTCGATGACTATGACTTAAAAATAATTAGGAGCTCTTGGATACTACCAAATTATATGCGCCACAATTGCACATTTAGAGTTACTATGCACGGCTGGTCATAGTTGTGGTCATAGGCATCACAACTGAGTAGGACTTTTGGTTGCTTCTCTCCTTAATAAATGAATAAATAAATAAATAAATAAATACACACAATTTGCTCAAATGGAAAATTCTAGTATGACAAAAGCTAGTCTTCATGGAGGAATCTTTCAAGTCAGTTACAGCTCAGGGGGCCTCTGTGGCCTGTGTAAAAAGTTCATGGCGTCTTCATCAATATACTTCCACTTGTGGAGTCAACCAAAGGCAGTAGTGATACCCTGCAATGATCTACACATTTGGGCCTGACACAAAACTCAAAATGAGCTTCTTATGCCTGATATTTGGGGATCTTTTTAAAGATGGTCTTTTATATCCTTGAATAAGCATTGTCAAATCAGATGAGAAAATTTCATTTATACTATATATAGACTTATAAAACAATGTAGGTATATTATAGGTATTTTAGGGAGTCAGTATAATTTCTTGAGACCTTTCAGACATTCTAACTGTTTTTTTACCCACCTCTATCATTCTTCTGTATTGATCTCTCTGCTCCACCCCTAATTAGAAACCCCTATTTTCTCATTTCTCACTATCATGTCACCTGTACCTTGCTATTGCCCTGTCTGTTGGTACATGCCCCAAACCTAGCAATGTTCCCATTTTACTTTCCTAATATCTGCAGTTGCTGGAGAGTATGTACTCATCTCTGATGATTTTGAGCTATGAGCCACACATTAGAGAGAACGTGCTAGAGAATGTTTATCTTTCTAGGTATGAGTTTTGAATCTATGTGGTTTTTAGTAGATATATTCACTTACCTGAAATTTTCAAGATTTCCTTATTCTTTATAGGTGATTAATATTTTGTAGAGTTCATGTAGCAGATTTTCATTATCTATTTGTTAGTTGAAGGACATTTAGGTTATTTCCATTTCTTACCTTTTAAATGTTGTACACTCCTCATGACTTTGGGTATATCAGTCATCTATCTATCTATCTATCTATCTATCTATCTATCTATCTATCTTTCTATCATCTATCTATCTCAAAATATATCAATATATATTGCCACATGCCTTTTTAAATCCCTTTCACAATCCAGGAGATTTTTCAAAGTACTATTTATTTTAATTTTTGGTGATTGTGGTACATGATATTATCTGACTTAATTAATCATATGTGTTTTGCATGTATAGTAGGAAAGTATATGCCACATTTGCAAAATTATTTCATATTAATTATAAAACAAGCATTAAGAGAAAGAATTATAGAAATTCTTGTGCTGAAGGAGAGAATAATCTTAAAGCTTTAAACATGGCTGGTACCTCAAGGTGTATTTGGGTTAATTAGCATTAGAATTCAAATTCATATGTATAGCTGCGATATACATATTCTATGAGATGTCATCACTGGTCACACTTTAATTCTACATAAGAGCACAAGGCAAAATAATTATAGGAGAAACTGAAACTGTAGAACATGGGATCTCTAGAGTATGACCAATCCAACTACAGAGCATTTAAACAACACATAAGTACATTTCTAAAGTGTAGAGTTACTATTCAAAGGATATGCTAACACACATGGCTTTTACATTTCTAGATTAAAACTCTGTGTTCTTTGAAGTCAATGTTACAATACATAGAATAGAAAATAAACCGGGCGGTGGTGGTGCACGCCTTTAATGCCAGCACTCGGGAGGCAGAGCCAGGCGGGTCTCTGTGAGTTCGAGGCCACCCTGGACTACAGAGTGAGTTCCAGGAAAGGCACAGGCACAAAGCTACACAGAGAAACCCTGTCTTGAAAAAACCAAAAAAAAAAAAAAAAAAAAAAAGAATAGAGAATAAAAAGTTAAAAAGTCTAAGGTTTTACAAGCACGGAGGTGACTCACTGCTTAAGAACATTTACTGCTCTTGAACAAGGCATGGATTCAGATCCCAGAAACCACACAGTGACTCACAACCATGCTTAATTCCAATTCCTTATAATCTGAGGCCCTATTCTTGCTTCCTGGGAAGCAGACACGCATATGGTACATATATGTACATGCAGACAGACACTCATACACATGAAGTGAAAATAAATCCTTTAAGATGTTTGACCTACCCTGGTGATAAGATGGCCAAACACCCTAATTGTCGTGCTAGAAACCCCATCCAGTGACAGAGGGAACTAGATGCAGATATCCACGGTCAGGCCCTGGGTGGAGCTCCGGGAATCCAATTGGCAAGAAGGAGGAGGGTTTATGTGAGCAAGAGTTGGGACCAGGGATGGATGGAATACAGGGATAAGTGGCCAAACGAATAGAAACACATGAACTGTGAACCAATGGCTGAGGGGCCCCCAACTGGATCAGGCCCTTTGAATGGGTGAGACAGTTGATTGGCTTGATCTGTTTAGGAGGCATACAGGCAGTTGGACCGGGTCCTGTGCTCAGTACATGAATTGACTGTTTGAAACCTGGGGCTTAGTAGAGACCCTAGGCTCAGCCTGGGAGGAGGGGACTAGACCTGCCTGGGCTGAGTCCACCAGGTCGAACTCAATCCTCGTGGGAGTCTTTGCCCTGGAGGAGATGGAAATGGGGGGTGGGCCGGGGGGAGGGGGGCGGGGCGGGAGGAGGGAGAAAGGGGGAATCTATGGCTGATACGTAAAGTTGAATTATATTGTAAAATAAAATAAAATAAATTCAAAAAAAAGATGTTACAGTTTTAAAATATATTTCCAGAAATGGTAGTATTTTTAAGTCAATATAAGGATAGCATCATTAAAATGACTAGGAAGAACATTGTTAATGGAAATTTTAAATAGAAGTTGCCATATAATAGGGGTACATTTTATCATATATATATATGCTGGGATGAGTGCTTCTGTAAAATGCATCATCTTGATTTATATGTGTAGATACATACATTATGATCTCTATCTATATAAATAAAACCAATAATTTTATAAACATATAATCTTTTGTGAGATAATGAAACCTGCAAAGATCTTTCCATGACTATTCAGAGAAGAAAAGAAAAAACCACACAGAATATTACAATTACTGTCTTAATAACAGCTCCCTCCCTTCTATTCCCCTATTATATAAAATACTTTCAAAATTAATATTCAGTAAGTTATTAGTTATTTATGGTTAAAACATTCTCATTCCTGAATCTACTTACATGTTTACACTAGAGTGGCGTTAATTGGTGGTGAATGTATTACCTTTTCAATAGCATACGTTGAAAATCCCTAACATGTGAGTGTCACTAACATGAAAGAAATGAGTGTCAAATGTTACTATGTAAACTAGAGATACTGCAAAAGAATATCTCTTGGATATTCATCACATGTGGTAGAATGGCTATTTTGACGGTTGAAATAGCTTACAAACATCAATTTTTTTTTTTCCAAACCAGTGCTTACTTACCTCTATTAAGTATCAAACCTGATCTCTCATTGGTCTAATATTTCTAGCATTATTAAAAATTGAGTGAGGATCATAGAAAAACTGTTCACAAATTAAGTAAAATAAGCACACTACCTCTCACAGAAGGATAAAAATTCCAAAGAAAAACTATGTTTCTAAAGAGAAATATAATATAGAAAGATAATTAGAAAAGGTAATATTTTGTGTATATTTGTTTATGTTCAAATGATCTAGTAACCTTAGATAACCTACATTAAATAGATTAAAAATAAAAATGAATAAAAAATGCTTTTAAAATCATAAGAGCTATTCATTTGGAAACTAAAAATAACCAGTTGCCCCTTATACACTTCACATGAACTTTAAAAGAGTGTGAAATTCAAAACAATCTTTTTCATGCAATTAGTTTAAAAATCTGTCTTTAAATTACCTCATGTCAATTTTAAACTAAAATTGTTAGAAACTGTAGGAAGATATAACATTGCCATAGTAACACAGACTTGAAAACTGAAAACTTTAGCTTGGAAGAATTTAATTTCCCTGGAAAAAAAAAGAAAATATTTCCCTAAGGTTATGTAATATCAGTACCATTATCACTAGATCACTTGTAAGGAGTAGGTGAGTACCATACTGCCTAATATTTGTTTATTCAATGTCACGTTCTCAAAGGATATTCAGCACACAAGTGCTTAGCTGTCAAAATAATTCTCTTCTGATGCTGAAACAAAAAAAATAAGCTTTTTAATGTTCTTATACTATAACCCTCATTATGATGGATGAAAAATGGAAACCTTGACAACACTTGACCTTTAAAATTTTATGAGAGAGAGAGGGGGGGGAACGCACTGGGATATAGCTTCATGTAAAGTGCTTTCTCTAGCATGAACCCCAGGGTTTGATGCCGAGCACTAAATATAAGCCCAGTAGAAGCAGGCAGGTCAGGTCAAAAGTTTAGGATCATCCTTCCTTACACGTGGACTTTGAGGTCAGCCTACACTACTTCTGACCTTCTCCCCCTGTGACCAACCTCATAAAAAAAAATGAAAAAAAAATGACAAAGGACTATATCCTCCCAAAGACCTTATGTATGTCATTTTCTTTTTACAAATCTCTGACAATTCCTAATAGTGGAATTCATTTCCATAATTTCAATTAATTAACTGTCCTGTTATTCATCAATTGTCACTACCTTTGATCTTTCATGATGAAAACATTTCTTTTTAAGGTCACAAAGCTATATCTCTAGTGTGTCTATTTATCATTTTTTTCTTGTTTTTCTCACGAGTATGTAGAAATTTAAATTGTCAGAACAATCAAATTTCTTTCAGCTGAAGAGTCTCCACATCTATTAATGTTGTTTGTCCATCCTAATAGCCACCACAAGCGGTATAATGAAGAGTTTGAATGAATTAAGTCTTAAAGAGTTTCCTTCATACCATGTTAAAGCTCAAGTACCTTTTCCTATTTGAGATAAATACATCTTATAAACAATATTAACCAATTTTTACCATGATCTCCACTACTGGTGGCCACTAATTATTATTTATTGACATGTTTTGATACAATCCACTGTCTTTCAGTTCAAATTCTCTGGACAATTGGAAGTGACATTCATGGGAAAAATAATAATAATAACTAGAGCTTATTATTTAAAGTTTTTCTTTTCTGCATACATATATTCATTGTACACAATGATGTGGTTCATGAAGACATTTTCATTTGGGGACATCACATAGATTTCATCATATTCATCTCCCAAGGTTCTCTTTCTCCGCTCCTCCAGAGTTTTAATGGTAGCGTGTGTACATTGTTACATTATTTAAAATGTGAACTATTATTGTCATCAAAACATTCTTTTGAAATATAGAAAATCCTTAATGTCAATGGTCACATTCACTTTAAAAAGTAACACTTTTGGGGGCTGGAGAGATGGCTCAGCGGTTAAGAGCACTGGCTGTTCTTCCAGAGGTCCTGAGTTCAATTCCCAGCAACCAAATGGTGGCTCACAACCATCTGTGATGAGATCTGGTGCCCTCTTCTGGCCTGCAAGCATGCAGGTAGACAGAACACTATATACATAATAAATAAATCTTAAAAAAAAAAGTAACACTTTGTTTAAAGAATGAGGTTTTTTTTATTCTTTTCTCATTAAATGCATCCCACAGTTTCCCCTCACTCCACCCCTAGTTCTCCTACTCTCTGCTCCCCTCCTCAGTTTTTTTTTTCAGAAAAGAGCAGGCCTCCCAGGGACATCAGCCTAACACTGAAAAACAAGTTGCAAGAAGCTAGGCACCTTCCCTCCTATTAAAGCTGGAAGAGGCAACCCAGTAGGAGGAAAAGGGTCCTAAGAGCAGGCAAAAGAGACAACCTTCACTACCCTTGTTAAGAGATCATCAAACTACACAACCATAACACATATGCAGAGGACCTAGTGCAGACGCATGCAGGCTCAGTGATTGTCACTTTGTTCTCTGTGAGCCTCTATGAGCCCTCCTTTGAGGATTCTGTTGGTTTTCTTATGGTGTCTGGCTCCTATAATCCTTCCTCCCTCCTCTCCTGAGGGATTCCCTAGCTTCTCCTAATGTTTGGCTGTTGGTGTCTTCATCTGCTCCCATAAGTCGCTAGAGGAAGCATCTCTTAACATTGATTGGGCTAGGCACAATTGTGAGTATAGCAGAATATCTCTAAGAACAATTTCATTGCCTTTTAAAATTTTTATTATTTATTTATTTATCATTTATTCATCTATTTATCTATCTATCATTTATTTATTTATTTATTTATTTATTTATTTATTTATTTATTATTTTGCCAGAGTATGAGGAGAGATGACTTGAAATGGGAAGCATTTAAGGGTTGATGTAGAAACCTATTACATTGGAAACTTCCTGGATTTCACAAGAGTAATCCTCACATGGACTCCTAGTAATGGAGGATACAGAGAGCAAACAGGCCATCTTCTGTAACCAGGCAAGATTTCCAGTGGTGGGACCAAGAAATCAACTGAGCCCCCAAACCTTGGACCTACAATTTGTCCTGCCTGGAGGATGTGCTAGGATAATGGTGGCATAGAACTTGTGGTATTGACTTACAAATGGCTGGACTAACTTGAGGCCCAATCCATAAGAGAGAGCCCATGCCTGACACTGCCTGGATTGCCAGGAAGTAGAAGCTGGACAGCTCAGAGACCTTGGATAAAAAATAAGATTTTAAGAAGTTTTAGAGATGTAGTTCCAGGTAAATGATTCTCACTATCTCTGACAGTCCTAGCTAGCTCTTGCTCTTCTGTATAACATTCAACAATAGGTTGGTGACAACCATCAGCTTGGTTAGATCATTATATAAGTAAGCAATAAGAAATGATTACATCCTTTGAATATTACCACAACTAGAACATTTTCATAAAAGTTCAGATTTCTGCTCTCAGATTTTATTCTAATGAACTTTTAGTGTTGTTTAAAGGCAATCTCAGAATCTAATGAATATCCAGAAGAGGTTTATTTAATACATCAGCATGGGTCTGTTTTATATAGTTCTTATATAAAAGAATGTTAATTAAATGTAATCATTTCTATTTTTCTA
The DNA here is from genome assembly GCA_902168425.1 of Peromyscus attwateri. Classification (NCBI taxonomy): domain Eukaryota; kingdom Metazoa; phylum Chordata; class Mammalia; order Rodentia; family Cricetidae; genus Peromyscus; species Peromyscus attwateri. The sequence goes on along the minus strand of CABHPP010130678.1, from coordinate 20,196 downwards.
ATTTTATATTTATGCAGTCAAAAGGTTGTACAAATGACATATTTTTATCTCTTAGCACTCCATATTCATTTGCAATAAATGTTACTTTTTCTTTCAGACTGTTTTCTCTTAATTATTTTATTTTCTAGAATAAAAACGTTTATCCTTTCCTTGAGTATAAGTTCTTTATAAGTACTGAAAATCACAATATTAATGGAAAACAAAACAAATTACAACACACTAAATAATTAATTTGTCCTTAGTATTTTGTTACAAATAGAAAATAAAGAATTTTTAATTTATTTTATGAAACATTCAAATTCAATATTTTTAAGTTGTTTTTTGTTGTTGTTGTGTTGTGTTGTGTGTGTGTGTGTGTGTGTGTGTGTGTGTGTGAGTGTTTGTCTGTCAGAAAAATTTCCTGAACATTGTCTCAGTTCATCTACTTAAAATTCAGTTTAAAACCACTCTGACATTTAGATATGGGCCTACTGCTTGGCTATCATTCTATAGTTATCTCCAATATAATTAAATACTACTCATTTCTTTATTCTTGTCTTTTCGTGTTTATATTTCTAGTTGAAAATGTTTTATTAAATTGAACAGATGAACCTTTAAAAACCTACAAGTTTGATCTTCATTTTGGTATGCATGTGATTGCGTGAAAATGGGCTGTATTCAAAATACTTTTCCCTCAGATGAACTCTTATAAGAAATATGATTGAAAACCTGGGTATTGTGTTTTTTAATTCTTTTTCTTAAAATTGTATGTGATAGAGGTTTCTAGAAGTGTCTAATTTGTCTTCTTTAGTTTGAGCATTAAAATTTTACTGACAAGTACGTTCTCAAGATATAGATACTTTTGGTATATAATTTAATTCAGTGTCAGCAATCTTTAATAACCCAATGCCAATCTAAGATATACATTTACATACCACAAACAATTTCCAACTGAAGAATAATATCTGAGTCTTACTTTGGATAAAGTTAACCTTTCTAAACTTGGTCATTAGAACTACTAAAAAGGTAATTGCTGTGGGATGTTCTGTATGGCAAATGTGTTGCTAATAAAGCACTGATTGGCCAGTGGCTAGGCAGGAAGTAGGTGGTACTAACAGAGAGAATTAAAAGAGCAGGAAGGCAGAAGGAGTCACTGCCTGCCAGCCTGCCAGCCAGCAACCGCCAGGACAAGCAGCATGTGAAGATGCCGGTAAGCCACGAGCCATGTGGCAAGGTATAGATTTATGGAAATGGATAACTTAAGATATAAGGACAGTTAGCAAGAAGCCAGCCACGGCCATACAGTTTATAAGCAGTAGAAGTCTCTGTGTTTCCTTGGTTGGGTCTGAGCGGCTGTGGGACTGGCAGGTGAAAGAGATTTATCCTGACTGTGGGCCAGGCAGGAAAACTCTAGCCACAGGTAATAGATGAAACAAATCTTAATGAAAATCGTTAAAATGCATTGGGGCTAGGCTATGGCTCAATAGAGCAAATATTTCAATTATATGAAAGGGACAGATGATTTGATCATCAGAATCTTCATAAATGTCAAGCAGATTGCTTATTACTTTGCGCTGACAATACTCCCCACAAGAGCCACAGAGTAACAAAACACCTAGTATACTGTACAAGAAACATTTGTTTCAGTTTTTGGTCATTATAGCCTAAGTGTCTCTCAATATAGTGTAGGCTATTGCTCTTGCCCTTGATGGCCTCTCAGAGGTTGAAAGTAACTCTCTATTGCTGAAGACACCTCACATCAAGGAAAAGAAATTCAGATGATTCAAGTTAGACCTAATCTGAAAGCCTCTTTCCTGTGCTCTACTTTCCAAAGTATCAGAAAGTATTGTGCAAGCAGCCAAGGAAGGAAAGTAATCAATAGTCCTATGAACTATTTTGACTCCTATGAACCATGAACCACAGCAATGATCAGCATGGTAAGATAACTCTGAAAGTGCAAAAGTGGCAGCCACATCTTGGTTATGTCCAGGAGTTTTCTAATTGGATGTAAGACACACTAAAGAGAATGTGTTTGACACCTGGTACCATAAACCTAGCTAACTTTACAGGACAAGTGAGGTCATAGATCTTAGGAGATTAAACTAGTGATGCCAATTTAATAGACGAACATAATTCCTAACTGCATTCAAAAATGTATTCTTTTATTCACAGGTGAGTATAACACTCATTTCCCTATTAGATACATTTTCCTTATAATAAATGGAAACCATTACAGAAAACTGCAAATGGACAGAATGCAGAAATCAAAAGGTCCTGGGAAACCCAGTCCTACTGGATATGTCTTCAAAAGAACTCCTGTACCTAAGGCTCATTGAATGTTGAGGAAAAGAGGAAGGAAAGATTGTAAGAATCAGAGGACCAGGAAGTCTTCTGTGAGGCTTTAGATCTTAGAAATGGCTACATAAACAAGACTAGTACAATGAAAGTATCAATATATTTGCTAACAAGAATAGGAAAAGTATGATGACATCCTATAGATAGATAAACAAAGGAAGATAATCAAGCTGAGAGAGGACATATTTGTCTCTTTTAGGGATATTTCATAATGGGTTATCCAATACAAAGTGGCCAGCCTTAAAACAATATACACATAAACAGCAAAATAGACTCAAAAAATTGTATTATGTATTTTTCATATATATACATATATGTACAAATTCATGTATATATACATATACATATATACATATATATGAACAATACTTTGTGGTATTATATATAATATACATGTGTGTCTGAGTAACATTATATATATATATACATATATATGTATTTATAATATGTGTGTTGTCATTATATAACAAAAATTATCAAAAAATGCAGCCATTAAATTGAGATAGAGATGGAGGTAACATGAGAGTGGTTTGAGGGAAAAAGGGTGGGGGAAATGATAGAGCAATATTTTAGTTAAAATATATTAAATAAGAAATATTAACTTTAAGAAGAAAATTTTAGAAGCAAATATCCTTTAGGAAAACTGAAAAAGAAAATCCTCCCTTATAAGTGTCCTCAATGAATTCTTTGCCAAAGATTGTTGTGAAAAGTCATAGACTCTGGAAACATTGTTTTAAAAAAGCCAGTGGTTTTTGAAATGGTTTTGTTGTTGTTGTTGTTTTGTGTCTGAAGACAAACTATGCAGATGATACAGTGAATCAGGCAGACGGGAGATGTGACTCTGTTAACTTCAGCGCTCCTCACTGCTGTTTTCTTAAGAGTTCTGACATGACACCTTAGGAAATAGACCTGAAAGTCAGAAATAGTGAAGCAGTAATTTTAGATAATCACATTTTAGCAGATTGTAAGTTAGTAGTCTGGACTTTTGGCAAGTATTCTACCTATCTTTATTTAATAGGTGATGACAATTTATCAGTTTCTTTTGCCTGGGTAGGCAAAATTGTAAATCTTAATCCTACTGACTATTTGGAATCGTGAAGAGATGTAATTATTTACAGTAAGGTGAAGTTTTATTGTAAACAGAACAAGTTTTAAACATTTTTATTTATTATGTGTGTGTATGTAGCACTCTTACATGCCACAGCACATGTGGAGGCCAGAGGGGGAAAAAAAAATTGGTGGAACGTCTTCCTTTCCTTTTACATATAAGTTCTACAGATCAAGTTGTGACATCAAGTTTGGAGGCTAAGATTTCAACCAATGAGTCATCTCATTAAGCTTGCATAAAGATTTTTGTTGTTGTTAACTGTAATTAAATAAATCTGTATTTTAATGCTTTTTGAAATTGTCCAATTTGAGCCACATTCTATATGATTTAATTTTGTTTCTGTTCCTTTGATGATTTCCTAAAGAAAAAGTGAATATACGTTTATTTGGCTTACAATTCCAGGTAAATCAATCAGTCCATGGTTTTGGAGACTCCAAGGCAAGAATTTGCTAGTTACATCTAAAGTTGCTGGTTTCATCTCATCAGTAGACAAAAGGAAGAAGATACATGAATCCTTCTTTTTTTCCTTCTTTCTTTTTCTTTTCTTTCTTTTTTTTTTTTTTTGCTTGTTTTGAATTATTGTTCTCTCTTACACTGTAGTGGTCCATATGTCTAAAAAATCCTACAATTGTCTTAATCATTCTACATCAAATAAGAATCTAGATAATGCCACATAAGCATGTCCCCAGGTCGATTTGATCTGTGTAACACCTGAACTTCAATAGGACTCTCTTCCCAAGTGGTTTTTGATTGTGTCAAATTGACAGCAAAAATTTATCAGCACACCAAATAAACTTATATTTACCTATGATTATTAACCAATTTTTAGACATTTTTTAAAGAAGAAAAATATTACATCTTGTGGTTTTATTTTATTTGTGCTGAAATGTGGTGGTATTTTATTTATGCTTTAATAAATAAAGCTTGTCTGGAGAGCAGAGGAAAAAGGCCAGCCATTATAAGTAAACAAAAAAGTTAGGCAACAGTAGCACGTGCCCTTAATCCTATCACTTAACAGGCAGGATCTCTGTGTGTTTAAGGCCACACTGGAAACAGAGCCAGGTGAGGTGGCACATGCCTTAATTCTAACACTAGTATAGTAAACCATGGAGGTCTGGAGGTCTGTACAGACAGACAAGAAGTGACAGAGCTGTGTAGGAAGAGGAAGTGATGTAGCTGGACAGAGGGCAAATCAGATTGCAGAACAGCAAAGCATATAGACATGGATAGACAGGAAGTAACTCGCATTTGGAAGCTGCACAGTTGGTAAGGTAAGGTTGGCTGGTGGCTTTTCCTATTTCCCTGATCTCTCTGAGTCTTTCACCCCTATATTTGGTTCCATGCTTTTTATTTAATAAAATCATTTAGAAATTCGACTACAATATCTTGATTAAATATATGCTGACTTTTCCATGATTAATTTTAATTTCATTACTCTCATGATGCGGATATTGGGAGATATATATATATATATATATATATATATATATATTCCAATATATATATATATATATATATTCCAAAAAAATAACAATTTATTTAAAATGATTAAATGAGCAATAGATTAACATTATATTAATTTTCATTAAAAATATTTGTACAAAAATTGTAGAAGTTGTCTGTAAATTAATAGAGCCATTAGTATGTCTTCCTATAAAACAAAACTTATTATAATACTTAGAGTTACATATTATCATTAGTGTGTGAAGGCTATCAGCACAGGAACAATATATATTTGATAGTCAAAAATAAAACTATTAACATTCATCTGAAATATAATTATGTATATAAACTTGTGAGAAAGTTTATTTCTATGTTTAGTTATATAACTTCTAGAATTTCTAACAAAATTTTTAAAAAGGGAAAATAATCAAAAGAAATATAAATATGATACATATTTCTTTACTATTCCAGATTATGTATATGCACATATACAAACCAGGGACAAATGAATTTTAATTATAACTGATAGTTAAGAATTGACATTGGCAGGCCCAAAATATATGTTAAATTGTAGACATGCAATTCAGAATAAAGAAAGCCAACTTTAAAATTATTGTTAAGATGACATTGTTTTCCACAATGATCAATGTATCTATTATTTGTGTCAATACCATGCTGTTTTTATTATTGTAGCTTTATAGTACAAATTGGAATTGGGGATGGTGATACATACAGAAGTTCTTTTTTTATTAAGGGTTATTTTTAGAAATTGTGGGTTTTATTTGTTTCCATATGATTTTTTAGTGTTTTTCTACATTAATTGTCTTTTCAAGATCTGCAAAGAATCATGTTATAGTATTGGGGGGATTGTGTTGAATCTGTAGATTGGTTTTAGTAGGATCACTGTTTTCACTGTGTTAATCCTATCAGTCCCTGAGCATGGGAGATCTACACTCTGATACTTTCATAAATTTATTTCTTCAATATCTTGAAGTTTTTATCATAAAAGTCTTTTACTTGTTTGGTTGAAGTTACTCCATGATATGCTATGTTATTTGAGGATATTGTGAAAGGTGTTGTTTCCCTGATTTCTTTCTCAGTCCCTTTGTCATTAGTATATAGGAGGATTATTGGTCTTTGTGACTTAATTGTGTCTCCAGATACTGGTATAAGTCTTTATCAGCTGTAGGAGTATTCTAGTGGAATTATTAGCAATATATATATATATAATCATATATATTATCATATCATATACAAGTAAGGATACTTTGACTTCTTCCTTTCCAATTTGCATCCGCTTGATCTCCTCCAGTTTTCTTATTGCTCTAAGACTTCAAGTACCACATTGAATAGATATGAAAAGAATGGAAAATGATTTTAGTGAAATTCCTTTGAGGTTCTCTCCATTTTAGTTGATGTTGACTATGAGTTTGCTGCATACTGCATTTACTATGTTTAGATATGTGTCTTGTATCCCTAATCACTCTAGGACTTTTATCATGAAAGGATGTTGGATATTGTCAGAGGCCTTTGCAGAATCTAATGAGATGATCAAGTGGTTTTTGTTTTTCAGTTTCTTGATTTTGTGGATTAAAATTATTGATTTATATATTTTGAACCATCCCCATATCTCTGGGATAAAGCCTACTAGATCATGGTGGATGATTTTTGGAAGTGTTCTTGCATTCAGTTTTCAAGTATTTTATTGAGAATTTTTGCATGCATATTCATAAGGGAAATTGGTCTCTGTCTTTATTTCTTGTGTCTTTATTTGGTTTGAGGATCATGGTTACTGTGACATCCTAAAATGTATCTGGCAATGTTCATTTCTGTTTTGTGAAATATTTTGAGAAGTATCAGCATTAACTCTTCTTCGTAAGTCTAGTAGAATTCAGTATTAAAATATTCTGGCTCTAATGTTTTGTTTTGTTTTGTCTCTATTTGTTTTTGTGTGTTTGTTTCCTTGGTGGGGAGACTTTTAATGACTGCCTCTATTTCACTAGAGGACATAGATCTGTTGAAGTTGCTGAATGATCTTGATTTAATTTAGTTAAGTGGTATGTATGTAAGTTGTATATGTTGAGAAAATTACTCATTAATTGTAGATATTCTAGTTTGCTGGAATATGGGTTTTTAAATGATTTCTTTCTGTGTCTTTTGCTTAATTTTGATGATAAATTTGTCAATCTCATTATTTATCTCAGATGACCATATTTTTCATTGATTCTTTGTATTTTTTTTTTTGCTTATTTGTTGGTTGGCTTGTATTTTATTGATTTTGCCCCTAAGTTTGATAATTTCTTGAAGTATACTCATTTTGAGTGTGATTTTCTATTTTTGTGCTAGAGCTGACAGGTGGGCTGTTAGTTACTAGTATAAGCTCTCTCTAATTTTTTTTTTATGAAGGCACTCAGTGCTATGAACTTGCCTCTTACAATCACATTTATTGTTCCCCATATGTTTGGGTATGTTGTGGATTCATTTTCATTCAGTTCTAGAAAGTCTATTTTCTGCATTGACTTATTTTTCATCTAGTAGTAAGTTGTTCGGTTTCTATAAATTCTTAAATATTGCCTTGCAGTTTTTAATATTCTTTCATTGCTCTGAACACTTAGTATTTTGATTATTACATGCCAAAGAGACTTTCTTTTCTGGTCTCATCTAATTGGTATTCTATATGCTTCTTTTACCTTTTCTAGGCATCTCTTTCTCTAAGCTAGGAATACAGAATTCTATAACTTCTTTGAAAATATTTTCTGCACTTTTGACCTGAGTTTCTTTTTCTTCATCTATTCCTACTCTAAGATTTGGTATTGACATAATGTTACAGATTTACTGGATGTTTTTAGATATAACATTTTTTTCGCCTGAGGTTTCCATTTTTCTGTTATGCCTTCAGTGTCTGAGATCCTTTCTTCCATCTCCTATATTCTGTTAATGAGGCTTGCCTCTATGATTCCTGTTTAAATTCCTAAACTTTCATTTCTAGATTTTCTTCAGTTTCAGGGTTTTTTTTTTTAATTTTATATCCATTTTTAGGTCTGGAACTGTTTTATTCCTATTTTTTTGACTGTTAGTTTGTGTCTTCATAGCTTTCCTTAAGAAGGTTATTCATTTACTCTTTAAAGACCTTGATCATATTCATAAATGGCATTATAAGGTTTTTGCCTTGTGACTTAGTTATGCTGAAATACTCAGGGCCTTCCATGATAATGTTGCTGGCCTCTAGTAGAAGCACATTTTTCTGGATGTTAATAACTGTGTTTTTAAGCTTTTGTCTAGGCATCTGGATTTTTGAACATTATAATTCGAGGTGCTGATATTTGGTTTTGTCTTTGTGGGGTGAGTGTTTCAGTCCTTTGTTTCATTTGCCCTCTCTCATTCTTAGGAGAATGGAGTGGCTGTGTGTGTTTCTTGGTAGGTTCTTTTTATTTTCTGGAATCCTGATTAGTGGGGTCATCAGGGGCTTGCAGGTCAAATTTATTTCTAGGTATGGGGGTGGGCTGACATTTAGGGAGGACAATGGCTAGGGGATGAGGGGGGCTATGGGAGGGAGAAAACAGGGTGTTCCTCCAGGATCTGTTTATTCTCCTGGGAATGTGAGCAGAGAGTGAGAAGAAGGCAAAGCAGGTAATCTAACACAGAGATGGGGATTCGATGGGACAACTAGATTTTTAGAGGTGGAGGGTGAAATTAAGATCCAACTCCCAAGAAAGAGGAGGGTTTGTATGAGCGAGAATTGTTGAGACCAAGATTGGAAAAAGCACAAGGACAAATAGCCAAACTAATGGAAACACATGAACTATGAACCAAGAGATGAGGAGCCCCCAACTGGATCAGGCCCTCTGGGTAAGTGAGACAGTTGATTAGCTTGAACTGTTTGGGAGGCACCCAGGCAGTGGGACCATGACCTGTCCTTAGTGCATGAGCTAGCTGTTTGGAGACTGGGGCTTATGCAGGGACACTTTGCTCAGCCTGGAATGAGGGGACTAGACCTGCCTGGACTGAATCTACCAGGTTGAGCTGAATCCCCAGGGGAGTCTTTGTCCTGGAGGAGATGGGAATGGGGTGCTGTAGGATGTTCTGTATGGCAAATATGTTGCTAATAAAACACTGATTGGCCAGTGGCTAGGCAGGAAGTATAGGCCCGACTAACAGAGAGAATTAAAAGAACAGGAAGGCAGAAGGAGTCACTGCCAGCCAGCCGCCGCCAGTACAAGCAGCATGTAAAGATGCCGGTAAGCCACGAGCCATGTGGCAAGGTATAGATTTATAGAAATGGATTAATTTAAGATATAAGGACAGTTAGTAAGAAGCCTGCCACGGCCATACATTTTGTAAGCAATATAAGTCTCTGTGTTTACTTGGTTGGGTCTGAGCGGCTGTGGGACTGGCAGGTGAAAGAGATTTATCCTGACCGTGGGCAAGGCAGGAAAACTCTAGCTACAAAGGGGGGTTGGCTTGGGGGAAAGCGAGGGGGGTGGAGGACACGGGAATCCATAGCTGATATGTAAAATTAAATTAAATTATAAAATTAAAAAAAAAAGATCTGCAGTTAGGCTACTTGTTTCCCAGGCCACAGTGACTGTTGAAATTTTTAATACTAGATGTGGTAATTGCCAACTACCCAAAAATTTTGATAAGACTATTGGATGTACTCTTCTCTTAAATATCTATTATTTCTCCATTTATCTTTACATAAAAGTGGAAAATTAAGAAAGAAATATGGTTTCTAGTGCTATTCATTAACATGTACAAGCACATATACAAAGTTAGAAATCAAAGCTTTTTAGGCTCAGTAATTACCCTATTTGTACTCTTTGAAGTTAGTAACTTAAACCTCTAAAGAAAGCAGAAAGGGATATATCTGTACTGCCTTTTTTTTTAAGCTTAGGGAGCAGGTTCTTATGGTGCAGGCATTTGATTCCAGCTCCTGAAAATTATGAGAAAGGGGCGATTATGAGTTCATGGTGTGCCTGCATGAAGGAGCTGTTTGCAGAGAGCCTGAGCAACTGAGCATTGCCGCCCCACGTTTCATTTTGTAAACTAAAGGATCAATAAAAATACAAAACTTGTTGGAGGTCAGTAATGAGGCACTGGCCTAGCATGCATGAGACACCTAATTCAATCCCAAGGACCACAAAGAAAGAGAAAGGATTGGACAGAAGAGGGAAGAAGGCTGAAAGAAAGGAGGAAGGGAGGAAGGGAGGAAAAGGGAAAGGTTGGTTATTGAAGTTTGAAAATAAATTCGTCAACACTTAAGCTGTTTGCTGAAAGAATCTTATGGGATTACCACACTTGCTAGTATCAGTTGGAAGAAGGTAAACAAAATTACCAAGTAATAAAACGAAGGATGAGAAGCTTTGATTGATCGAAGGAAAACAGCCCTGGACAAAGAGATGCTAAGCAACAACAAAAAATGAAAGCAAACTGTGCATGTCAACAAAGAGAGCTGAGAAACAGTTTAACAGGCAGCTAAAACTCCCTTCCCAAACATGTTCTTACACAGGTTTAACAATTAGTTAAATTAAATGGAGTAATTTCAGAATACTAAAATGATTTCAGACATAAGAGTGCAAAGGAATAATTAAATTAACATTATCTATGCTAGTTAAGGACTAATAGATGACACTTAGTTCAGGCCTAAGGCTAGAGTTCACAAGGGGACAAATATTGCATTACCCAAAACTTTATGTTTGAGTTCATGTAAGGATGTTGGCACTTGCAAGGACTTTACTTAATGCTTTTGAGAACTGTGCAGTTTATGCTTCCCTAGTTGAAGGGACAGCCCTTAATAATATGGAATTGCTTAGTAGAAAATATACAGGGATATTGACATTTAATCAAAGGGTAATCAGAATCACTTGATAGGTAGATATAAACAGAAAAAAAGTAAATTTAGCACCAGGAAGACTTAAATCTTGAAAAATTAAAAGCACAATATAAAAATTAAAGATGTTCTACTTACAGTGTAAAATAACTTATCAGATGCTAATATCAAGTTGGTGAAGCTACATGACCATACACAAATGTCAGCAAAAAACAAATTATTTCCTTGCATTCCATTTTCAATTTATTTGGAAATAACATATATGTCAGCAGTCATTTAAGAGCACTCTGGAACCATATTTGAGTTTTTAAGTTAAAAGGATATATTGATGAGAGTCTACACATTACAACTGAGGGAAGTTCTATAATTAAACATAGTAATTTAGAAACTGATGTTTCCTAATTGGCAATATACCTGTAGGCTCCATCCACTTTTTGTTTATGCCTTTTGTTTTTGTTATTTTTATCTCTAATAAAGAAAGTGGTGGTGGCACACATCTTTAATCCCAGCACCCAGGAGGCAGAGGCAGGCAGATCTCTGTGAGTTCAAGGCCAGCCTGGTTTATAGAGTGAGTTCCAGGAGAGGCGCAATTGTACAGAGAAACCCTGTCCTAAAACCTCCCCGCCCCCCCCCCCCAAAAAAAAACAATAAAAAAGGAAGTATGGCTTTTCAAAGTAGTGATACAGACTCCATTGCATTTGCTCAGTTTCCTCCACTACAATCTCCATTAGTGTGGTATGAACTATGTTATGTCTGTCTTGGGGCTATGAGAAAGGAAGGAGGGGAAGAGAGGACTGTATAGAACAAATCTATGTTGTAATATTTACTTCACTGTGACTTATGATGTAGGTTATAAATCTTGAGATTGTATTAACAAAACACAAAGGTAAAATGGCTATTAAGGAAAATGTAAACTAGGGTTGAAGGCATATCTTCATTTGGATTCAGACTGGTTTGAAATCCTCACTTTATTATATATTTCCTCGAAGGCTCTACTTCTCACTTTCAACTTCCCTATTGGTAAAGGAAGATAATAATGGGAGCAGTCTAGTGTTTGTATGATCCTACTGCAATTGAACGAAAAGCATGTAAAATTCCTTAAACAGTAGGACACTTAGTCCTTTAATTTTTGTTAATTTAAAAAGAATATATTTTAAATGTGATTTGAACTGGGATTTTAATCCAGTGACAGAGTGCTCAGCTGGCATCTGTGAAAACCTTGATTCAATACCCAACACCACAAAAACAAATTTTGTTCTCTATGTAAATGTCAAGTAAAAGCTGGAATATAAAATTAAACTGAAATTGTCAGTAATTTATAACATCAAGTAAATAAATATAAATGTCATTTGCATGTAACATAGCATTGTCTTTAAAATATACTTAGATAACTGCATATTTCCAAGAAGAACTTCCAGACTGTCTATATTTGAAAGTCATTATTTGAAAGCACATTATTTAAAATAAAATTATATGACCTAGAAAAATATATTTTATATATGGTGCTAACATTTGCTATATGTCATCTGCATACACTTCCTAGCATGTTATTAATCAATAATTTATAATACTTAAAAGCTAATGTGTGTGTTCCTTATAATATTAAATAAGTAATGGTGTGTTGAGCACACATTTTAGCTTTAACTGTCATTGTGATGTTTATAATTGAGCTTGGAATTTAGTATGGATCATTACTTTTTAAAAATTAGGATACTAGCTAAAAGTAATTATAATATTGTAATTATTTTTCTTCCTTATCTTGTTTAGATTTCAACAATTTTAAATTGTATGTTTTTGTGTAATTATAATTCTTACATACATGGTAATTATTGTAATAGTGCATATAAATAGCAAAAATTACATGGACTTGTAATGATCTGTGAATTTCCATAATCAACATTTCTGGCTTATGTACTTCTCAGAAATATTTATGGAAAACACTCATTAACAAGTAAAGGTCTTTATTATGGAGCTATAAATCATAAGTGTTTGTGAGAAAAATGCTCCCTTATATACATATACAAACATGTATATATGTACATATATATGTATATTATCAGTGGAAATAACTTTATTACTAAAATATGAAATATAAAACATAATTATTTCAATTTTCTGAATAAATTATCTATCATATAAATATATTTTAGTACCAACAAAAGCATGTTATTTATACAGTAATAATTAAATACTTATATAAGTACAAAATTCTAGAAATATATTTAGATTTAAAAAATCACAAAATTATTTTGTATCATTTGTAGCTCTGCTTATATGGAACTACTCTTTGAATCTTAAGGTCAAAATGACACAGGGAAAAGTCACAAAATTTATTGAAGTACATTTTGATAAAATACTTACAGTATGTGTTTCATTATTGACCTAGGTAGAGTTCAGGGCAAGCTCATTCAAGTTTTTTTTTCCATAACTGCCAGGGGAATCTTTTTCTGCTTTCTTTGCCTTTAGCTATTTCTCTTTCCTTCAAATTACAAGAATGCATATGTATCTCAAAGTTAAATATACCACCTAATTTTAGAGCCTTCTTACTCTTCAAAAACTGTCTTAGGCCTTCCTACTTCATTATCTGTGACTGTCACCTTCTACCTGGGATGCTCAAATCCTCTATCTGAATTCACATCTAGACTAAAAGCTTTCTCTAGCTGCTTTGACCAGAATTTCTAAGCATGTAGGGTCTTTGCCATTGGACTTCCTATTGCCCTTGATTCAAGTCTGTTATACATCATTGCATGTTTTTCCACTCCTGTCTTGATTGCAATTATCTACTGGAAATAGATAGATGAATAATTTATCACATCTCCTACAATAGATAATTATGGGTAAATAACTATATGAAATAAGATAATTTAATATCAGTACAATCTTTTACATTGATGTGGCTCTGTTTTTAGCACATAAAGACAAACCTTAAATTTACTTTGAATTAATTTTGTATAAATTAATTCATTAAGATAGGTATATTAACTATACCATATGGTAATTGAAATATACATAAATGAATGCAGAATTTCAGAAACATCAGTTTCCTAACTATTCATCATATAGTAAAAACCTAAAAGGGGGATGACTATAATATACCTTTTATACAGGGTGAAGGGAGTTGATCTGGTGAAGGGAGGTGGAGAGGACTGGGAGGCATCGAGGGCAGGGAAAGTACAATCAGGATATACCGTATGAGTAAAGAATCTCTTTTCAATAAAAGGAAAAACTATAAAATTGGAAAAAAAATAACTTTTGAATGTGGAATGCTAGTTGCAAAGAGCTTACAAATTGCCTTTATTTTGTAAATAGTGAGCCATCTAGGCACCAGAATCAAGGTTAGGGGTTTTGTAAAAATAATAAATAAATAAATATGTAAAGTAAAATATAGCTTTTATTAGTGGAAATAACTTTATAAAATTATCACTACATTGTCGGAGGAAGTTTCTGTCCCACCCACCTGTTTCAAAATAATCACCCAGAGGCTTAATATAAATTATTAATGCTCAGCTTGTTACTACCTAACTCTCACATTTAAATTAACCCATATTTCTTATCTATGCTTTGCCACATAGCTCATGGCTTGTTGTCTCATTTTCTACATGTCCTGCTTCCTCTGTGGCTGACATCTTCTCTGGCTCCACCCTTCTTCTTCCCATCATTCTCCTTGTTCGATTGTCCCACCAAGAATTGTTGCCTGACTATCGCCAACCAGCTTTTATATTAAACCAGCCCAAGTAGCAAATCTTCACAGTGTACAAATGGATTATTCTACAGCACTAAATTGTAAAGTGTAATAGATAATTCTTCTAATTTCCTGAGTAAAGTATCTATATGTTCTTCTTAAATGATTATTTTTCCCGTTATAGTACTGTTAATAATAGATTTTTAAGAGAAAATACAAGTTTTCAAGATACTTTAAAATAAAATTGTTTTACAATGTTTGTACCAGAAAACTCATAACTCTTACATAAAAGCATTACATATAGAAGTCATCTCCCTCATTTTTCATAACATTCATGACCTAAACCGAAAATTAAATGATAGGCAAGTTTTCTTAACACAGCATGTACCATTTTTAAAAACCTTAGAAAATATATTATCTTTCATAATAGCTTCGTTTATTAATATTGATATTAATACTGATATTTACAATATTATTGGTGTAAGTAAATCAATATGACTAACTAGCTCATAACCCTTCCTTAAACACAGCTTAACTAGAATATACAATGAAAAAATAAATCCAGTTGTATCTTAGTACAATTCTAATATCCAGTAATGGCATGTTGTTCACTTAAAGAGAAAAAAAAAAAAAAAAAAAAGTAATTGAGTTTCTTTCTTTCTTCCTTCCTTTCCATTTCTTCCTTCTTTAATTTTCATTAATTATTTTCTCATATATTACATCCTAATCACAGTTTCCCTTCCTTCCACTCCTCCCACTTCCTTCCCCTCATTTTCTTCTCCCCCAAATCCTCCTCTCTGTTTCCCTTTCATAGAACAGCAGGCCTTGCAGGGATATCAACCAAACACTTCATAAAAAGTTCCAATAAGACCAAGCACAAACCCTTATATCTGGGCAAGGCAACCCAGTGTGAGTAAAAGGGTCCCAAGAGCAGGCAAATGAATCAGAGATGTCCCCCACTCCCACCATTAGGAGTCCCACAAGAACACCAAGCTACACAACCGCAGCATATATTCAGAAGACCTATCGCAGACCCAGACGTGCTCCCTGATTGTCGTTTCCAGTCTTAGTGAGTCCCTGTGATGCCTGGTTAGTTGATTCTGTGAACCATGTTGTTTTGGTGTCCTGGACCCCACTGGCTTCTATAATCCTTTCTCGCTCTTTCTACCTGGTTCACTGAGCTCTGCCTAAAGATTGGCTGAGGGTCCCTGCATCTGTTCCCATCAGTTGCTTAGTGAAGCCTCTCTGATGAGGATTAGGCTAGGCTCCAGTCTATGAGTACTGGAGTGTATCATTAGGAACCATTTCATTGACTTTTTAAAAACTGTTATTATTATTAATTAATGAATTAATTAATTTGTTTATTTTACATCCTGACCTCAGTTTCCCCTTCCTGCTCTCCTCCTAGTTCTTCCCCCCACCTCCTTTCTGCCACCCTCCCTACCCCCATACACTTCTCCACCATTTTTATTCACAAAAATTGTAGGCCTCTGTGGTTGATATATTGTGCACCCCAATAAACTTATCTGGGGGTCAGAGAACAGAACAGCCACTATATTAAACATAGGTTTAGGCACTGATAGCACACGCCTTTAATCCTAGCATTCAGGAGGCAGAGATCTGTCTGGACTCTGTGAGTTCAAAGCCACACTGGAAACAACCATGCTTGGTGACACACACCTTTAATCCCAGGAAGTGATGGCAGGAAGCAGAAAGGTATGTAAGATGTGAGGACCAGGAACTAGAGGTCTTGTTAAACTTTTAGGCTTTTAGCAGCTGAGATCCATTTGGATAAGGACACAGAGGCTTCCGGTTTGAGGAAACAAGATCATCTGAGGAATTGGCAAAGTGAGGTTAGCTATGGCATGTTCTGTTTCTCTGATCTATAATACCTTTTAAAATTTGGCTACCGGCCTCTCATGTATATTGTCAAAACATGGCATAGCAAATTGTTGTCAGTTGTCTTTGATTCTATCCTAGGTTTCTAGGTCTCTTGGCTATCAAGTCTCTGTATCCTGGCAATTCAGGCAGTATTAGACATGGGCTCCCTCTTTTGCCCTGGGCCTCAGGTTGGACCAGTCATTGGTTGGCCACTCCCACAAGTTCTGAGCCACCTTTACTGCAGCACATCTTGCAGGTAGGACAAAATGTAGGTCAAAGGTTTGTGGCTGGGGTGATGTCCAGGTCTCTTCACTGAAAGTCTTGCCTGGTTGGAGAAGACACTAGTTCAAGCTCCACATGCCCCATTCCCAGGAGTCTTCCTAGTGTAGCCTTTGTAGATTCCAGGGAGTTTCCATTGCACTAGGTTTCCCATGCCTCATACCTACAGTACCCTCACCCTCCATCCTTCCAAACCCCTGCCAGATCCCTCCTGTTTCCACCTGCACCTGCCCACAATGCACCTGTGAAATCTATTATATTTCACCTTCCCAGAGAGATACATGCATCCTCCACTTAAGCCTACCTTGATAGTGCAAACCTCACTGGGTCTGTGGACTGTAGAATGATTATATTTTATTTATATTATTTCTTAAGAATTGTAGAGTATTTAGTTATTCATTTGAAAGCTAAGGCAATCCTAAATTATTGATTATCATATGAATATTGTAAATATACTCATTGATCCCTAAATACTTTTAGAATTTAAATTTATTTTTAAATGACTGCCTGTATATCTGTGATATCTGTGAACCCTACTAGGTTACGAGAGTTAGAACATAGTTTCTCAAAGGTAGCACTCACTCTGCGATAAAACATCGTGGAATGAGAGACTTTTTCATCACCCCAAATTTGCCTCTGACATATCCACTAATCTTTGTAAATGTTGGGAAATTTTGAAGCCAGAGTCTATATTTTAAGCCCTAAATATTTATCTCAGGGATTTCAGTTTGTACCTTATAAAATTTATTCTTAATCTTGCTTAATTGGGGTACAAATAAAGTTTACATATCATAATGCAAGAAACATAAAGGTTGCTATGGAAATGGAGTGTGAGAAATGTTTTCTCTGTTATTCTCTTAATTCTGGGACTTATAAAAGTTTATTTGTAATCTTAAATGAGAGACAGATAAGGTTTACAATTTTAGTAAAATAAGTGTTGCTATGGAAATTCTTGTTGAAATTATGTGCTCTGGGTTTACTTTTATATCTAGGCAACAGATGATAGCTGTTTTCTATTTCTCTAAACCCACAATCATTTTTCTAGTTCTCCTTTTCTCCTTTTCAGGTAAGTTCTTACTATGGAGGCCTCATTGGTTTGCAGCTTGTGTTTTGGGCCTTACTGGCCTCAGACTCAAAGCAATTCACCTGTTTCTACTTCCTAAGCACCAGGGAAAGAGGTACACACTGCCATATCCACAATCATGTGTTCTGCTGCTATCCAAATTACCAAATCAAAACTCAAACCACATACATTAAAAAATGGCATGTCTGCACTCATTACAAATACATAAATGTGTGCAGATAAAACTATGAAATCATCTCCTTGGGGGTAGTGTGCTATAGTTATAAAAGTTATTTCCAGATGGGAAAATACAGTAAAAGGAGTTGATGATCTATCTGCATTACTCCTTGCTAATGCAGGTAAATCTTTATGGCAAAATATGAAAATTTTAGAAATTTCACATTTGAATATGATCACAACTGAACACATATAAATAAACTGAACCATTCACTTTAAAAAAAAATCAAAGCCAACACAGAAACAACAACAACAAAAAACCATAAAGTTCATTTTGTATTGGTCAACTACTCATGGCCTAGGACCTGCACTGAACTATGGTTAATATACCCAACTAAACTTCATTGGAGAAAACTGATTTTCCTTTTTTAAAAGGTATCAATTGCCAGTAGCTTCTTGGTTAGGGGAAAATAAGAGGAAGACATACCGAAATAATGGAGACTGTGCTGACAAAAACAACACATGCACACGTTCAAATTCAGACAAAATACCTTCACCGTAATTTCACCATCGTTTTCCTTTCAAACCGGGTATGAGGAAATTTCTCTAGCCCATGTCTTGCATTTGACATCAGGCTGCCATTCAGTTAAATGCCTTGATTAATTGCCAAACTGACCAAATCAAGTGGGTACATTTTTATCTTATAATAGAAACTGTGTCTACTGCTTATAGGAAAATTAACATTCCCTTTTAAAGCTTTGGAATATGGTAAACAAACATATGTTTTACTGCTTGTTTGTTTTTAATCTTGCCTTTATTATGAAATTCAAGCCCATTCTTTCTATGCATATAAAGTTTATGTTTTATTTAAAAACAAATTAATATACCTAAGTTATATTTTTTGATTAAAGATATAATAGTCATATGAAGCCAAGTTTATAGAAATGGCTACATGCCAGTAATTATTCAATTATTATTATTATGTTCTTAAATTTAAGCTATTTTTATATTGTAAATTATGACACTAACTTTTTGAAGTATTTCAAAACTTTAAGTGATAAAAATGTATAACCATATGGTAAAACCAATCTAATCTTATCATCTGAATATGTAATATCCCTTCTATTCCATTTTCATGTATAATAAATATGCATTCATTTATGTTATGACATATCACATTTCATTCATGAGAAACTTGACAAAAGTCATTAAAATTACATTAGAAAAACCTCAAACTTTTTTCATCAAATGTGTGAATATAATTTTTTCTACAATTCTCTTATCAACTATGAAATCCATCAGCTATTAAATAACAAATGTTCAAATGTTTCAGTCTGAACAATAAAACTATACAGGAACTGACTTCTATTTCAGTACAACAGCATCTTGTCTGTGTCAATGACTTCATATGAAAAATTTATATTTTACATGTACCATTTTGGATTTTATGTAAAATTATGTTCTACCAATTCAGATTTGAAAATTGTCTTCTGATTGCTAAAAAATATAGCAATGGACGATGCATAAATCTCTAACTGGAAACTTCCAGCATATTTGGAGATAGAGTCTTGCTATATGACATTGACACACCATGAACTTATTCTGTAGATCTTACTGGCCTCTTCCCCCCACCACCCTGCACATATGCTGGGAATACTGTTGTGATGAACCATTTCTGACCTTCATGTTATTTTCCAGAATTTGCTCTTTGTGATTCACCAAAGCTTACTCAGTTACTAAGCTTTTATTTTCTGCATCTTTGTTTCTCACCCTTCTTTCCTTTTGTACTTCCTAATCCATCTCCAGTGATGGTCTGTAATATTTATAAGTGATATACCTTTTAATCCCATATAATTCCATGAGTTCTTTATTATAATGGATGTGCAGTCCATTAAGAAACAATACTTATTTGTTATATATCTAAAATACACACACATTATTGCATATCAATTCAACTTAAATGCATTTGAATTAAAATTCTTGACAAAAGTATGCTTACTTCCTTTGTGAGATTGAAAATCATACCTTACAATATATTCTCTGTCATTTTTACAACTCTCAAAACAGGACAGTATCTTATGTTATTTTAATTTCTTTTCTTTGATTAGATCTTAAATCATACTTTTTAATGAATAAATAGAAGTTGTTAAGATCAACAGCTTTACAGCATTTCTGGGAGAGTGAGGTAGAACTTGCACCAACTCCAAAGAGACATGCATTTCAACTGTTCTTGCTGAGGGAATGCACATTGGTACAGTTGGATATCTATTTTAAATGTATACATATGTGTGTGTGTGTATATATATGAATATATACACAAATATAGAGATATAGTGTGTATGTGTTATAGGGGGGTGAATTCATGGTCACAGATGCCCCTAGTGCAAGAGTATGAGATG